>JAGGAV010008040.1:0-19880 GCA_017657295.1 Termitomyces sp. DKA64 | reverse complement strand
ATCCCTGTATACAATGTTGATGGCACCCTCAATGAAGCTGGCTCTATTTGCTCCATAGTGGATCTGGTGCTTTGTTACCAGGACCACTCAGAATGTGCTGCTTTTGCCATCACTAGTTTGAGGAAGCAAGATATAATCTTAAGGTTCACCTGGTTACATGAACATAATCCTGAGATTGACTGGACCAAGGGCAAGGTGAAGATGAGCTGTTGTCCCCATCACTGCCAGACCTGTGTGGAGGAGGCCTGCAAGGAGCATAGAGCAAAGGTCTGTGAGTGTGCTGCTGTCAGGGGACTGTTCATACTGGACCCTCTAGTTTGTTCCCTTTATTCCAAGCCTGCCTGTCACCCTCACCCTCCCATTTTCTGGTGACAAGTACTTTTGGCCAAGGGCTATCTTTTGGTTATATTTTCACATGGCCACATGCCATGAGTCTGTAGGGCAAGGCCATTCACAATGGATTTCCATTTTTGGTACAATCTCTGGAGTTATGGCAATTTCTGGAGTTTGCACCTTTGAGTTAGGGTTAGAAGTTTTCCTGAAGTGTCACACCTGGCTAGGGAGCTCCTTAGACTTGTTCTCTTTGGATCTCCTTCTGCCAGGTGAGTAGTTATGTCCATAGACCCTTGTACAGTACTGAATAGACTTTGGATCTCCCTCTGCCAGTTGTGTGACTTAGCCACAGCCTTCAGAGGTTGCCCTTACATTCTCCCTCTGCCAGTCCAAGCACACTGGTCTGCCATCCTGCATGACAATGTTTTTGTCAATTTGTTGAGTGATTGTCTTGAATTGTTTGTCCCATGTGCACTCTTCAGGGTAATGTCCAAGGCACATGGCATAGGCAATGAACCTTTTTCCTGTGCCCCTGTGAAAACCCCCTTCTGGTGACTTGAGATGCTCATCTCATCCACCTCTGACCCTGAGTCTGGAGGATCTCTCTCTAACCCAGTTGCCATCCCTGTAGCATTGCAGTAATCTCAAGTGCTGATAGCTCCTCAACCTGTGTCACTCATGCTCTCTCTGCCAGGTAGCCAAGTCTGCCACCTGCTTTTGGAACTAATCACCACAATACCAATTTGCAAATTGTCAATAAAACTAGGGCTGTAATTCATATGCATCAGGGTAGAACAATGCAAGCTTTGATGTGGTGATATAACATAATGTTCAGGTAAAGTATTGTTGGATCCTAGTCAGTGACTGTCAGGTTCCACTGGCCTTGGAGGCTCAGATCAACTGGGCAAGTCCTTACTAGGCAGATGTGACATATTACACATATAATTGGTGCTCTACCAAGCTCCAGACACAAGAAACAGGTGAGGTGGGGCCTAGAAAGTGAATCAAATAAGTCCAGGGAGCTCTAAGGGTGTGTAAGAGTTAGTGTGAGCAGGAAGCAAGCACTGTGGTGCAAGGGACAGAATTCTAGGGCAGCTATCAAGGGGGCAGGGATGTCAGAGGTCACATGACTGAAGGGAGCAGGACCAGGGTTGAAGGTGGATCAAAGGTTAAGTGATTGGACCTTGGGAAAGACTTGGAACAGGGATCCAAGTAGGTAATGGGAACAGATAAAATTGTGGGGGAAGATATGGAACATGGAAAGTACAAGTCAGAGAATAGAGGCCAGAGATGGAGTGTTGAAGATAGAGACAAGAGTCAAGACAAGAGAGACATCCAAATGAGATGAGAACAAAATGAGATGAGATTGAGATGAGTACAAAAACAACAGAGAGACCAGAACAACAGGATGAAATGGGGTAGTACTATAGGTAATATCAAGACTACTGTAACTGATGCTCCTCTATGGCTTAAATACTGGAAGGGGGCCTTCTTCAGGCCATGGGTCTGTGGTGCAGAGACTTGTTGAGGGCTGTGCAGATTAACAAGTGTTGGTTATGATTGTCTGGGTGTGGGGGACACTCCTGAGACTGGTGGGCAATGAGTTGCAGCAATGGTTGATGCAGAGCCATGATGTGTGATGCCAGGGAAGGTTGGAAGAAGTATTGGGGTTATTCAGATATTTGGTTGAGGTTGGGGGAGTACCAGGCCCTACCAGAGGAAGTGCTGGGGTTTGCTGGGGAAGCATCAAGGTCTTCCATGGCAGGTATCAGGGGTGGGGGTAACTGTAGGTGTCCATGGGGGGTTGGTATGTGCTCTAGGGCTATTGGGGTCAGTTGAGGTGAGGCCTGGGAGTCTGGAGATGGGTCATGACAGTGACATCATTTGAATAATTTGTATATGGTGCTTACAATGCAGTTCTTTTTTGCCTGCCCTCTGTCCAGCTGTCCTGCATGAACCTTGTTCAAGGCAGTGCACAGCAAGGCTTCACTCAATATGCCAATGTAGCATGCACCAGTGCCTGCCTCAAGTGCCTGGTGCCACAGCTGCCTCTGCTCTGACAGGTATCAAAGTAGTGCTGTCCTGTCTAGAGGGTCCCTGCTTGACCTAAATGGGTGCACTTGCGGACTTGTGAACAGGCTTGCCATCATGGCCTGTCATTGCTCAGTCCATCCAGATGCATGTATTGCATCCAGGAATCTCAGGACTACAACTGAAAGTTCATCCCAAGATAGGTCTCTATTGTTTAAGGCTATCTTTGACCTCTTGGAAGCTGCTGTTGTGATTCATACTGTGTCCCCCTCCTTATCTACTGGCTGTACCATTGTGTTCTCATCAATTGCAGATGAGTTCTTGAGTGTGTAGTCAAGTGCTTCATTTGAAAAATACCACATCTCCATGCATAGCCCTTTCTGCAGGAGGGTTTTCGAGTATGCCAGCAAAATTTCTGATGGAGTGATAGGTGATGGGTACTTTTGTTTCTTCCTCTCATCACCCCTTCCTGCTTCCTCCTCAAACCCCCTTGCCTCTTCTCTCCTTACATTCTCTTCCCTGACCTGCTGCTCTCTCAGTCTCTCCATCACTTTCTATTTGCATATTTACCATGCCCAAATTGCCCTTTCTGCCACATTATTTTCATTCCATGCATTGACTAGAAGAACTAATGCCACCCCCTCATCTATGCCTTCTCCAATCATGGCATTACATGCTTCAGTATAATCATCAAACACGAAGTCTGGGCAAATTGCTTTGTTGGGGTCCAGGATTAATACAGGCATGGTGTAGAGCTATTTTGCTATGTATGTATCATTATGTCCCTGGGGACTATCACAATAAAAATTCTGATTGCTGTTGTGATTTGACTTGCTGAAAATCATGTGGAGGGGTGGTTAGGGAAAAAGGATGCCCACCCCCAACACTTATCTCAGTGCATAGACTCATGTTCTGAATCACCCTCATACCTTGGGGGATTTGAAACAACTACTTACCAATTCAGCTTCTCAATCAAAGTTTTTACTATCATGAATAAAAACCTTCTTTGAAGTTTCATTGAATTGCCAAGACAGATGTTTTGATTCTTTTGCCTATATTGGCAACAGCATTTCTGATTGCCCACTTTGCTCAAGGGGAAACAACATGGAGAAATTCATGCATTGAAAGTGATTGAGCATGAGGGATAATGTGTACAACTGTAAGAAATACATTTCTTATTGATTTTTCCTAGCACATACAATAATGTTTCTAATCAATATGCTTACTGATACCTTAGTCAAACACACCTCCAAAGACTGTCTTTAAGGAGTCAAGGAGAAGTTGGTGACCTCAGGGCGGCTGTGTGACTACGTTATCTCCCGTTACCTGTACGTTGGGTGACTACATACACGCAAATGGAATGATAAAAATAATTGTACAATTAGGTGGATTGAGAGGACTCTAAGTGTTGTCACTTCTTGTTCTTTCCTTTTCCCTTGCTGATGGGTTTGAAGCTGAGTGTGGGCTCTTTGACAAGATTCGAAGCTTCGGCATGTGCTTGACGGATTGCAGAACGGCTCAGACAAAAATCAATGTGAGAGTTCAAGCCTTGATTGTCCGTTCGAAGGGTCTTTCCACAGATAGGACAATCATTTGGATCTTCATCAGCAGCTGTTCCCGAAAAGATCGATCGTCCTATTTCCCCTGTACTCTGAGGTTTGATCAATATAGAACAACTAGCGCCTCTCTTAGGTTTCGCAAGCGGTGCAAGACGCGGCTCTTCTGAAGAGCGTGCTTGAGGTGTTCCGTCAGGTGGAATAGGTGCGTGTTCAATGTCTTCCGGATCGTCCGGGGTAGCGTAACCTTGACAACACAAGTGAGGATCGTAGTCGTCTTCATCCGGAGCATCGTCCAAAGGTTCGAGGAAGACCGTTGAGTCTGCATCACATTCCCCATACTTTGATCCTGTCTTGATTCGTTTGCAAGGTCGAGAGTCTTCAAGAGGTTCAAAAAACTAGACGCCTGTGATCAGCTGTCAAGTCTGATTTAACAAATTCGGTCGCCTACACGCTTAATGCCAATCACCAGGTCCGAAGGCGCCCGAAGATCCTTCAAATTTGTTACTCTCAAGCCGATGAGACGGACTGCCAGCGGAAACTCGAGAAGGAGAAGCTCTTTGCCAATCTTCGTATGAAATCATACGAAGATTAGAAACGAAATCACAGATCAACGTTGAGAGACTTACTGCAAAAAAATCTTCCTTTTTAGTGAGCCATCGATTTAACGATCGAGCACGCGTGAATACTTGTGCAGAGTTAAATGGCTGTTCTATAGGAAGGTGACATTACCAACCTTGGTATGTATCCAACTTAAACTTTAAAGTCACCGTCCGACCTGCCCATTCATTTTCAGTCATGACTTTCTCAAGCTCAACAGCGATGTCATGGAGCTTGTCTAGAATCGGCTCTTTGTCTCTACATGGAGAGAATGTCCTACACTGTTATCAGTCATCTAAAGTATTCTGTGAATTAGATACGGTTCCCACCGCTCTGCACCGATACTCTTTTTTTCTTCTCTTGTTCGCGGCTTGACTGCATTTGATGTGACACCGAGATAAGTTCTGAAAAGATAGTGAGATCCAAATTGTTTGTCCATGAGGTAGATGGTCGCGCGGTGGGTAAATATATCTCCACAAGTCTGAAGTTGAATCAATAGCTTACACTTCGAGAGAGATTTTATGCTACTTGCCTTGATGCCCATTGACTCCAAAAGTCGTTCGTTGACTCGACCAACACCTGGGACCTTGCGAATAGAAAGATCACGCAAGAAGGAAAGGATAGAGTTTGAGTCGAAAGATAATTCGAACTGCCCATTAGGCTTGTTCTATAAATGCTAGGATGAGAGGATAAGGACTTCAAAGAAAGTAACCGACTTTGTCTGAACAGATCTGTTCAAGTTGAACACATAACCATTTCGAACTCCGAACTTGAATTAAACCTCACCTTGGCCAACATCTATTCAGTTTTAGCAGATTAGAAATAAAGAATAATCAATCGAGTACGAACCTTAGTCGGAGCTATTCCTGCACTTGCGGTGAGCTTTGTTTCTTTAAACATAGCGTCACGCAAATGTTGAACACATTGGCTTGCACTCAAACCATGCGTTTTACAATAAGTCGTTATGCTGAGAAGATATTAACTACATAGCCGACTCAATTAGCTCTGCTTACTTGAGATATGCTTCATCGCAGCCAGCAGCGAGGAAAGTAGGGTCATAGCGGCAAAGAACAGACATGACAACCTTGGACAATTTCATGTATCTCGCAAAGTGAAGTGGAACGATTTTGAGCCCCGGGCATAACTTTTTGGCGATAAATCCTGAGAAATAATTTGTCACTAGCATTCAGCCAATATTTTAGAAGATCCCTTACCTGGCATTCCAGACCGTACACCATACTTACGCGCCTCGTATGATGCAGTACATAGTATACCATGTCCAACCTACAAAGGGGTAAAATCCCCATTCTCGAATGTTGAACTGAAGATCTTTCAAGGCGGAGCACGTACAGCAAAAGGTTTTCCTGCAAGGTCTGGGTTATCCAACAGTTCAACATTCTAAACATACAGTACGTCAACTAAAACAGGGCTGACTGGAGGAAAAGACTGACAGCATAGAAAGCATCCATATCGACATGAACGATTGTCTGGGAGAAATCTCTTTCGGATTCCAGTTCACTAATCTGCTCTTTCTGAGATCAATCGAATGTATTTCCACAGCTGTCTCACCAGACGATCGACAAAATGCTCGACTTTTTCTGTAAATGGTCATCTCTGGAGGATCCAATGATAGAGAACGGACGTACTGAGGTCAACGCCTCTGAGGATATCATCGCGCAGCTGTAAAATCTTCTCAATGCGCTGCGTCAGGTCCTTGTCCTTCTTCTTCTCGTTCTGAAGCTCTGTCATCAACGGAAAGCGACCATGACCGCTCCTGAAGACTTGCATAATAGAATTTCGATCCTTGAGAAGCCTTGACTATAACACGATTGATTTCCGTCTGATCTTTTGCGAGGCTATGTATAGATTCATAAATAAGCACAAAATTCTTCGAAAAGAGGTTGGACTGAGCACAGGTGCTGACCCTCACCCAGCTTTGCCAGTAGAAGGTCCAGCAAGACGAGTTACGAGGCTTGCGGTTTCCTGGGATGAAACGGGTTCCGCAATATTACTGTTCATTGTCCTTTGTAGAGGAAAGGTCGGCATCAACAACCATGTGCACGTGACATCTGCATATTTCGAGATCTAGAATCCTCAATATTGTCAATTTATTTGTGTTTATCTATTCATTGCTTACGTATACTCGTAAGTAACTTCGGCTACAGTCAAACTGCTCATAACCGATGACTCATACAACCAATAACCCCTTCAGACCGATGAGCTTGGGTGTCCACCAACTTGTTTGCAGGGATTTCCATTAAACTCTCCGATATTCGATACCCAATGAGCTGCAGGGAGGGTCATAACCGATAATTTGCCCACAACGCATAGAATTAGGAACAATAAATTGATTTTTCCTACTTAGAAATGAGTAGACATGAATTATAGGTCTGGTTATACTGCCAAAATACTGGAGTAATTATCAAATGTGAAAGTGAACAGTAACTGTATCACATTGATATGCTGAAGAATCCTCTCGAAATTATCAAAGCAGGCATTTTATGGCTAAAATCAGAGGTAGAGCCACATAAACAAGATCTCCTTGCATGACTCTCATGGAAGTAGAAAATCTCAGATGCTTATGAGACCTGGCTGGACCATGATGGGAACCTGATTGATGAAGAAGGAGTGGTAGAGCTTCTCGAGAATGCTTCTGACTATGAATGTGGCTTGGCTTGATTGAATTCACAACAGAAAAGCATTGGAGAGAAACTGAGAGAACTTGGAGGAGGTTTGAAAATGTCGGAAAATTTGAAAAGAAAGCACCATAAGTCTGCAAAATTGGCATAAATTTGCAAGAGAAGGTGACACTTGATAGGACCTGAAAACCACAATCTTAAGCCATATGCAGAGAAAAAGGACAAGAAACCTGTCTTCACAAAGAGAGAAAATGCAACAGTAAAACAAAAGATTGAAATTCTTGATTGGCAACACAGAAACAAGTCAAGGTCAAGGCAAAATGGCATTCTATTGGAGTAGAAAGTATCCTAACCTGAAACCCACACAACCATGAATTTTAGATTGGCTCAAAATGGAGAATGAGCTTCAAAATTGATATGCTGAGGCTTCAGCAAGCAGACAAACAGGGGATGCCAAGCAAGAAAAGCTGACTGAGAATTCTGAGGTTAATGAGATGCTAGAGTTATGGGTTTACAAAGTGATGTGTGATGGCATCAACATTTCTGGAGATCTTCTCATAGCCAAGTGGAATCAATTTGCTGATCTTGTTGGAGTTCCAACTGATGGGAGGATAGGCTGCACTAATGGGTGGCTTGACCAGTTAAGAAGCAATGTGGTCTTAGGAGTTTCAAACATCATGGAGAGGCCAGTTCTGCAGATCCTCAAGATGTTGAAGCTGAGCATGAACCTGCTTAGGAATTGATTACCAAACATGGACTTTGATTGAACCAATTGAAGGATATCTTTAACATGGATGAGACTGGGTTGTAAGCATTCTGATTGATTTCAAATGAACAAGAAGTTACAGTCTGAAATGTAGAATGCCACCAGATCATGGCCTTATGACAAAAAAAAAACAAATGTCTGGTGTCAAAGAAAAAAAGAAACATCTGACTTTTGTATTCACAATGAATGCTATAGGCACTGAAAAGTTGCCCCTAATGATCATTGGAAAGGCAGAGCAATTATGAGCTTCTCAGAATAAGAGTGAAGCTCAACTTGAGTTCTACTGGAGGAGCAATGCAAAGGCCTGGATGACAACAATCCTCTATCAGGAATGGCTATGTGATTGGGATGCCAAATTACAGTATGAGAGGTGCCATATTGCTCTTGTTGCAAGACAACTTCAGTGCTCACACCCCTCCTGATGGTCTCACAAACATCATTGTTGAAAACTTCAAACCTAATCTCATGGCTCATGTCTAGCCAGCTGATGCCAGCATCATTCAATGTTTCAATACTCATTATTGTGCCCACTTTGTCAATTGTGCTGTTGATTGTTATGATTGTGATGTCCCTCCTGTGGAAATTTATGATCTTGATATTCTTTAGGCCTTATAGATGGCATGTGCTGCATTGAAGGAGGTTGATACCACTACTGTCCAAAACTGCTGGAAGAAGACTGGTATTCTACTCAATGAACTTCTTCAATTAAATGGCTCTGCTTCTACTCTGTCTCTCCCTCTATCATCCCTTCTCAATATCAAACACATGGAGCACACAAATACTATCAAGACAGCGGAAACTGAGCTTAAAAAGGCTTTATCCCATCTGGAGGAGTGCAGAGTTCTTCAGCACAAGAATCAAGTGGATATGAATGAATTACTTAACCCTGTCAATGAGGACAAAATGTATGCTGAAAGGGCATGAGTTAATGAGATTAGGAAAGTTGAGTGAGCCAAGAGACCTAGAGGATGCAATTCTGGTACTGAGAAACTTAGAGAAAGCCCATTCAACAGATTCTCCCAAAGTGTCAAGGCCATCTTTGCTGAAATGCATGACATGAAGCAATATGTCATAATCTCCTCATTTGTTGCAATAGAAGAATGCTTGAAATGAAGGTATGGGTAGCCAAGATATAGACACAAACACAAGTTTGCAAAAATGGCATGAAATGAATGGAAGTCAGATGTGACTGATGTTAGAGTGACTCAAGAAATCTAACTGATGGTTTATAAACATGGATCATTCTAAAGGAACAAGGCCATGAGATAAGTGGAGGGCATAGATATAAACATATCAACAAAGCCAACTCAAAGGGGCCAGACCAACAACACTTCTGTACCTTCAATTGATGGGATCAAATAAGACAAATTGTCCAAGGAGTCATTTCTCAGTGTTGAAACCATTCAATATTTAACACATAATTGGCACTGAGTGAGCTTTAGTACATTCCTAGTCTACTAACTTAGCCTACAGGAGGGTTTGTGGCAAGTCTATACATCAATGATATTGTGATGTTTATATTAACCATGAAAAGGTCTAGACCATTGTGAATATAGCATGTCTGAGATTTAGAACACAATGTAGATAATGCGTGTACATATAAGAACATTCTGGGTAAGTGAAGGGGAGCAGTCATGAATATTGAGGGGAATTAAGATGACAAACATAGCTGTCAAGTATACAATTATTATATATGCATGGAAGAAGGGACATTGGGACCAGAGGGCAGATGAGCTAACAATCTGTTGATGATTTATGTAACCATGAGCAAGAAGTTATTGGTTAATTCTGTTTGTGAACCTCATGAACTCCATGAATCCCATAAAACCATGTCACACTGTGTGACATTGAGCTGCTGGTGAACAGCAAACAAGTTTGTGGACAAAATTACTTGGATCACTCTATTGTTATTGAGGTGCAATACTATACTATTTACTAGTCTTGTATTGGTATAAGCCAGGACTCTAGAAGCATAGCCTGGGACAGTTTTGACAATCATGTCCTTGTTCTCAGCATTCCCCACAGGCTTGGTTGGACACACCATTGGGCAGCACTTCATAACAACCACAACTGTTACAACCCACTCCCAGAACCCCCAGAACCCACCCAGCTAAGCCCAACAAGCCTCAGAGCATATCCCCCTCCTCTAAGAACCTCTATGACCCTCCACTACCCTTGGCACCTGCTCTGGCAAATCCCAATGCTTCTCCAGAGATCTCCAATGCTTCTCTTGGTAGGCTCCACAACTTCCTCCAACCCTCCCTGAGTGTTCAGATAACTCCAACCTTTCCTCTGTCTACCCTGGTGCATATCATGGATATGCATCAGATGCTACTAACACCCAACCAACTAGTCTTGGAATGCCCCAAACAAACTGTACTTGAGACTCAACCTGCATGGACCAGCCTTAGACCCATGGGCCCAGAGGAGTCCTTCCTCTAGTACTTAAACCATAGAGTAGGATTGGCTATGGTAGTCTTGATATTGCATTACCTGAATATGTCTCTTGTTTCCTCTGTCTCATTGTTCCATCTCATCTTGACCAATCTATCTGTTTCTATCTCATCAGTCCAATTTTATCAGTTTCCTTTTTTGTCTTGTCTCCATCTTTTCTCTATCTTCTAAGTCTTGTCTTGTCTTGTCCCTCTTGTCTTGTCTTGTCCCTCTTTGTCTTGTCTTGACTCCTGGTTATGTCCAGCCCCATCCCTGATATTTCCAACTTTTGTTCCTACCCCACGTTCTAAAACATCCCCATGCCCTCAACTTGGATCTAGCCTGAGTTATCCCCTGCTATTGTCATGTGCCTCCATATAGCCTACCAGAGTACCCTGCACCTGCCTGGATTACATTTCCTTGCCTCATACTCACCATTTCACTCTTCTGGAGCTCAATGGAGCATGGGAATGTATGTGTAGACATTGTGTCCACCTAATAAGGACTCACCCAGTATAGCTGAGCACCTGTGGTCAGCAGAACCTGACAACAACATATTGACCTCCACCACTCTGTGGCCTTCCCTCTCCCACACCTGTCAGATGCTAGCTGCAGGCACCCCCTTGGATTGAGAAGTGGCAGCTCTTGCAGCTGGGTACCTTGAAGTTCCTTCTCTCAATCATGCCTGACAATATGCTGTTGTTTCAAGTGAGATAGAACAATTAGTTGTACAGCCTACCTGAGATCATTGAGCTGGGCCATCAATACTTAAAGGTCTCCATCTGTGCAAATGTTATTTGTGAGGCTGCATACAGCAGCAGTGGTTCCATGGAAAATTGGCCTGGAAAAGTGTCAGTAGTTCAGACCCTTGAGCTATCAGGAGGATTTAAGATCAGCAAGTGTCAACTATGTATGCAATGGAATGTGGGCTGAGTCCTTGAGTGAACAGCAGGAATATATGAGACATTGAGAAATAGCTGCTGATACTAGCTGTGAATCAACATTTATCCACATTGGTAAGGACTGACACAATGATCTTATATTCAACATATGGCATATGTTGTATAGCTTTGTCACATCATGTGACATAGGTTCATGGGGTTCATTGGAGTTCTTTGGGTTCACAAATAGTTATACAGTCAAACTTCTCATAACAGATGGCCCTTTGGTGGAAGCCAAAAGGTATCAGTTATGAAGGGCTATCAGTTATGAGAGTGGTTGTTGTAGGGGCTCTGTTAAGGCTTGATTTTGATTGTTGATAGAGCAAATACATCATTGAATCACAATCTATAAATTTTTGGTGAAATATTGATTGAGAGTGGAAGGCTGAAGGGACTGGAATTTCCAGGCATGTTTGGCAACCAAAGCTCATATAAATACCTTCCAACTGACACACATGTGGCTGCTTCATAGCAGAGACATACTTGAGGATAGTTGAAACTGCATTGAGTGCTTCTCAGTATGATGGTCTCTCATCAATCACTTTGCTATCATCCATGGCATGGCATCACTAGCCTTCTCTTGCTTGTCCTCATCTGCCTTGTGCCTTTCAACCACTGCCAAGAAGATATCTGCCTCAATTTCTGCCTCCTTGGTTCCATCACCAACATTCCTGTCACTTTGCTCCTTATTCTTGTCCTTGCCCAACCCCATTGGATCCATAGGAGTGGTAGAGTACTGCATAATTTGAAGAAAGAGCTTGATGACCTCAACAAAGTGAAGTATTCTGTTATCTATTGGGACAAGAAGCAGGAATGAGTTTTCCCTGGCAGAGGTAGGTTTGGATCTCTTCTCTATTTGCATTGTTAACAATTGACTTCCCCTTCCAGGCTCATCACATTTCTGCTTTACAGTGGGATGACCAAGATTGTGGCCTCAGGTTTTAAAAGGGTAGCTTACAAATGACCTCAGCATCCTCACATTTGCAAACCTAATTTCAAAATGGCATTACATTTCAGGATGTGCTATGGAATTCATAGCAGAGTTAATGTCTTCCATGCTACATGTCACATTTGTAAGTTTACAGTGAATTACATGTAGATACTAGTTAGTATGTTTACACTTGACTGAACTCTTGCATCAGTTGTTATCCTTCCTTTGAAGGAGCCCATTGTCACACAGTATTCAGAAATCATTGCAGAACAAATAGGTAAGTGTTTTGCTTACTGCATTGTTTAGCTCACAAGAATGATAATGAGGCAGCAGAGACAACAGGGCTTAATCAGTGTGCATAATCATTGTTTCATTACCTTTGCTCTCTAACACCCATCTAAGGTGATCATGATCACCTTGCCACATCATATTTTTTGCCATCAGAGGTTGAAGTTTGTGAGCTTCTCACACTTCAGCAGCTCCTAACTCCCCTGCTGTCATCTAATGGTTGCAAGCAAATACAGTGCCCACCTTCATAACATAGTTGCCAATTCTTGCATTTCCACTGCATTGTACATGCCAACCAAAGCCATTGACTTCCTTGTACCAAAGTCCTAAGAAAAGTGAGGCAGGTAGCTTCAATGTTAACTTGTTTGTTGAGAAGAACCCTGCTGACTCTCACATCAAGTCTGGTAAGGCACATATCTCTGTGTTTCACAAACTGACAATGTTGCAGGACAAAAATTTGATTGATTATATCAAGTTGAATGAAAATCTCAGCATCTATTGTGATTGGTGACTCTGCTTGTGTGTCTTATTTATGTGCTTAGAAACAACCTACCACAGCTCATACATAGAGGCATTCTGCCACCACATGCTCTGGAACCCTATGACAAGACATCTTTCCAGGATATTTAAGTCATGCATTTGAGCATGTCCAATATCTGTTGGCTGACATTGATATCATTTGAAAGCTCAATTCTACATCAGAGTTCCACTTTCTGCTACTAACATGATTGTCAAGTATGCTATAACTTGCCCTGCTTGCCAGTGTGTCTTCTCCATTGATGGGGTCAATGCCAATCTTGCCAATAAGAAGTGCAAAAACTGTACTTCAACCAAAGAAGGTAAGCCTAGTTCTTTGTACAGCTAACTTGCTGACCTTGAGTAGTCAACTCATGTTACATAAACCTCAACAATATAGGTTTGCTGAAGCCCCAGATGATACAATTTGTTGATTGCCACCTGTGCTTCTCTTTTCATGGTAACAAGGCCCATCACAATGCTAATGGCAATTGCAAAGACTTGAGTAAAGGAGTTACAACCCTTGATAAGGAAAGGGAAAGCCATGTGAGGAGAATTCTGCTGGGAACAATGACTCAGAGCATGCAGCTAGTAGTGAAGATCAGTAACTTCTTACCTCATATATTAGCCTACATAGGGACATTGATGGCTATGACCCAGAATGGGTCTGCATTCCACTGGCAACCATTGCACCAATGCTGTTTTGAAATGATCAAACAGATCTGTACTAAGATGCCCAGTCATACACCTGATCAGTCCTCAAAAGACCAAGCCCATCTGGCTCATATGTGATGCATTCAAGACTGGAGTAGGAGCAATGTTTTGTCAAGGGCCAACTTAGCAGATCTGCCAACCTGCAGGGTTCATGTTCAAGAAATTTACTGCAACTCAGCAGCATTATGCAGTCCATGAGCTAAAGACACTTGCAATACTGAAATGCCTCCTCAAATGGGAGGACAAACTGATGGGCTACCCAATTCACATTATAATGAATCATAAGGCCTTTGAGTTCTTCAAGACCCAGGCACACTTATCACCACAACAACATTGATGGATTATCAACTACATGTCATGCTTCAAAGTTCAACATCACCTATGTTAAAGGTAAATTGAACAAAGTGGCAGGCTGCTTGTCTCAATACTTTGGGAGTGACACCAGACATGACATGCACAATGTCAGGGAATATGTCAATGCTGACCAGTATATAGACTCTGAGGGTAAAGACTTACCAGTACATTGGTTACAAGGAATCAAGGAACATGTTGTGGAAATCAAAGTCATACATGCTTAGAAACTTAGACATAGTTAACAACTTCAGAAGTGGCATGAAGAGTGCAAAATGGGGGCTCAGCAAGCTGAGGTACTGGAATCAGCATCATCAATAACTGGAGCATGACCTGGATCATCAGTCTATGCTGAAGTCACAGATAGTGACATTCAGGCTTTGAAAGACATACCATCTCATACAGTTAGCCTTATACCAATTAATGATGACCCCAGTTTTCTAGATAAAACTTGGTGTGACTATCCTCAAGATAAACTCTTTGTCAAAATCTTTGACAAACCAAAGGACCATCTTCAATTCATGATCAGGAATAAACTAGCATTTATTACCAATTCTCATCATGATAGAGTGCTATGCCTACCTTAAGATTGGTCTGTAATCACAACTCTAGTAACTCAAGTCCATCAAGTGGTGGTGGGACACTTTGGGCACCAGCATATGCTGGAGTATGTTCACAGAACTTATTGGTGGACAAATGTTGTCAGACATGGAAAAATTCTGCACCTCCTGTGAGGAATGCCACAAGTCAAAGACCTTAAACCTTCAATGATTCAATTGGAGTGGAGTTCATTGGTCTGTTTCCTGAGTCCAAGGGCTTTAACTACCTGTGGGTAGTGATATGTTGGATAACTGGCTTAGTCCATGTAATGCTAGTATGCACAACCATGATGGCATCTGAGCTGTCATGGTTATATCTCAGAGACATAGTAAGGCTGCATGGCCTGCCCAGCTCCATTGTGAGCAATAGGGACTCAAGGTTTATATACCATTTCCATTATGGGTCATGCCACTTACAGCACACTGCTCCTACCTCAAAACCAGATGCTAATTCTGTCTACAAGAGTGTAAGTAAGGTGCTGCCTTATATAAGATAACTGGTACAGTAAAGGAGTAGCATCATGTGATGCTACTATCTAATAATCAAGTTGATACAATAATATAAGTGGTAATATATATAGTAAAGGGATGCTCTGTTACATACCCCCCTTGAGACCATCAACAGCTTCACTAATGATTAAGAATAAAAATATAGAGGGTTGGATATGGCATCTTACCCACAAAATGGCATCAGAACTTTGCTTTGTCCCTATGTTACTATACAGAAGTAGAACTCCTACAATTTCAATATTGGGCAAAGTGTTTTAATTAGAGAGCATGCCTAAGAGTGCTCTCTCAATGGATTGGCAAGCCTATAATAGGCCCATATGTTGTAATCTTGTATAGTGAACTACCATTAGTAGTTTGTTCTGTGCCCTTGTCCATTTGTGATGATAAGGCTTTCTTGCTACTCATTCAGTGTTAGTCATATTGTTGGAGCCACTTGTTCTGACTCCAATGGCAGATAAGGTAACAACATTAGTTGCTGCATCCATGGCCAAAGGGCCAGGAGCAACCATTTCAATCCTCTGAATTGGCAGTAGTGGGCAACAATGGCTCCTTGTAAGAGTCCAGTGCCATAGCTTAGAAGCAGCTGCAGCCTGGAAGGGCATGACTACTAGAGCAGATAGTAGACTGGGGGAACTTTCCCAAAGTCAACAGTAGTGGAGTTACAATAGCTGGCTTTGGTAAGTGCTGGAGGGGCCTATAACAGGCTCTCCACAGAGGCCAAAGATGCCTGGACCACCTTGGTCAGTCACTAAGCAAGGTGGGTGAATATGGTGAACTCTCCATAATGAAGCTATTCAGCAGCATGCATTGGGTATTAGCCCTAAGCTTTCAGCAGCTGTAGGACTATTCTGAGGTGTTCCCCACTGTCAGAGGTGGGTTTCTACTACCCAGCATATCTGTGGAGTGTAGGTGGCTCTCCATGAAGTGCCAGTTGGTGATGGCACTCATTATTGACCTGAGTGAATACATCATTATAGATGGCACTCCTAGACTAGTGGTGATCCAAGTAGCATATCTCATAGAGGTATGCATGATCAGTCCACAATGGTGAGATGCAGTTGACTAAGAAGTGCCTTAATACCTTGACCTCACTGAGGTTGGTAGTATGAACAGGCTGCATATCCAGCCTGTGAAGAGTAAATGTATAGGGAACAAAGGGTGCAAAATGTGCCCCTGTCTCCTATGCATAGTTTGCTATTACAACTGCATACAGATGAGGTTGCATTACTACTATAGCAAACAGCTGCATATAGGCTGCTTGTACATGATGAGCTGTTGGGGCTAGCACCTAGCCCAATATGTTTATAAAGACCAATCAAGTTCCACACCCTGGGCATTGTTGTCCATGCAGCCCAGCATGGCTGATGGTCAAGGACAGAAGGAGGACTGACCACCAGTGGCAGTCTCCCCAAGGCAGCTGAGTTTCTAACTCAGCAAGGGCAATTCCATGGCTCAGTGCATGGTTTAATTCTAATGCTCAGTCATAGTATAAAAGGAGATCCAGCAGAACTTCTGCAGCAGCAGAGCAGCATATATCTACTCACACATTGTGATGTGGGGATGCCTGTCTCTAATTAGTCATGTGAGCAGCTGAGGCTGCTCAGGTTTCATGAGTACTCCTCAAGGTATCCACCAATAGAGCTTCTCATAGTGTGGGGATGACTAAGACATCTCTGCCATCTCACAATTTCAAGTGGCAACAGCTTTATCACCAATAAACACTCCATTGGCTTTGGGGGACCAATAGAAGTTAGGGTGCAGCATGCCCCCAAAATCATTGCAGTGCTCAAAGGGCCCCCAGATTAGGATTGTTTTCCAGCTCTCTGGAAGATGGCCAGGCCCTGTATCAATCAGTGGCTTGGACTTTGCAGCATCAAGAACTAACAGCTGTTGAGCATTAGTATTATGCTTCTTCTTTTGACAACACACATTGTTGTTGTTATCTGACTTGCTTTTCTAATTTTGCCTCTTGAGATCAACTTTGTCATCTTCTCCTCAGTCTGACTCTGTGGCCAAGTTGGCTGCAGCATGGGGAGGCTTGCATCTGGGTGACATAGAACTATGTCACTTGGTTCTTTATGCACCATTGAAATAGGTGCATAAGGCAATTCATGGGGAATGATGTAGGTCCCCAATTCAAAGACCTAAATTGGTTTTTGCATTGACATCCTGAGACACATTCCTTGGGTAAGACATAGTCATGGAGAGGTTGTCTGCCACTACAGCTGCAGGCTTTGTGGAGGACAGCTTCTTTGGCTCAGCCCCACCCACAGCTAGCCTTGATAGTCTCATGCTAGAGGCAGACACCCCAAAGTTGGAGTGCATATTCATGGCATCAGCATATCCAGCTAAAATGATATCATCATAGGGCACCAATGGTGCCCTTTAAATCAAGAACTCAACAAACACAGGAGGCTCAGTTCAAGCTTTCTTTGATTCAGGAAGTTAGAAAAGGGATGCTACCTGCTTCCTCTTCCTCATTGCAGATCCAAAGAGGTCTGCATGAGCTTTGTCCCTTTGTGATCTTACAGTATCAAGTTTCTCTAGAAATTGAGATAGTGCAAGCTCCACTACAGGATTCTTGAAGACATCAGCTCCAACATCCTCTGGCATGCCAGCATTGTGCAACTGCTGGAGCAGCTGAGCAAGTTGCTCATCTGCCAAGGTTGAGGAGGTCAGGCTCTTTAGCTTTGCCCTTGCCCTTCTCCCTGGCAGAGGAGCAGTGCTCAACAATCTTTCACTCAGTTAACACAGAGGATAACTCACCCCCCTTTGCTGGCTTGGAAGGCAACTCTGTCATCTTCTCTTTTCCTTTCTCTAACAAAGGGGCATTAGTAGCATGCTCCAGAACAGTAGCCATTGAAAAGGGTGCATTTGATGGATGCACCACAGCTGGCACTGGCAGATTCACCCATCTGGAGGTGCCAACAACTCCTTCAGTGCTGTTATAGATGCTGAGTTGTCATCTACCTCCAACACCAGCAAAGATGAATGGTGCTTGGGCAGGCTTTCAGCCACCCACACTTTTTCCTTGTCTCCCACCTCTTTTATGGTAGCACATTGTAACATTTCCATTACACTGGGCATAGAAAGCACCAGCATAAAGACTAGCCAGTGGGTTGGGCAAGTTGCTTCAATGCATCTCTATCTTGCCTGGGCCTAACCTCAGGCACATCTTCATCTCTTGGCTTCCAATCACAGACTCCTCTCAGCAACAACCACCTGCTCCCACCTCCACACCCCAACACCAACCCTCAGGCTAATGCTCCCCTAACAGATTTCTCACACCTCCTGTATGTTTATTCATCCCTAAACAAGCAAGCATAGGTCCACTATGTATGCAAGTATCCAGACAACATTCTTGTACATACTATTACTCAAATAATCTCAAATAATAAAAGTTGGTGCCAATATTGGGTTCACAGGTAATTGCTCTCTAAGTCAATGATGTGACAACCTTGAATCTGCTCTCTCAGACCCTCTAATGATCTCAGCTCTCTCTGATGACATCACCACTCAATTCACTGCTGGGCACACTTACAGGCCCTTCTCCTCACCCCTGCTCTCTAATTTCCATGTATTACACATCAGGGCAGTCACCTGCAAATTGTAAGGGTGACCTCTGGGAGCAATGGCTAAATCATGCAGCTAGCAGAGGGGAATCCAAAGTGTATTAGAATGGGTAATCAATGATACAAATAGTAACTAATCACCTAGCAGAGGGGAATCCAAAGAGAACAAGTCTAAGGATCCCCACTGCTCAGTGCAGCACATCAGCAGGTGGTGGAGGCATGGGAACAACTGTATAGATGACTGGAGTTGACCAAAAGTGCTCACTGAGGGATCACAGCAAGTTCTGGGGGTCTCCAGAGACTTCTGGGGATCTGTAGAATGCCCTGGAGATGTTGAACAAGCCTTGGGGGAGTGGAATTGGTCTCAGAGAGTCAGTGTTGGTCTGGGGCAGAGGTTGGAAAGGAAGTCCCCTGACATCACCCCCCCTCTAGTGTGCATTGCCTCAATGTGTGGGGTAGAAGAAGTCCTAGATTGCCTGGTCTGCTGGTGAGAGGGGATAGATTCCCTGAATGGCTTGGAGTTCATCCAGGTATCATTGGTGGAACTCCCTGACTAGTCCAGGTGCATGCACATTCTCCAAGGGTGTAAGGGTGACCTCTGGAGGCTGTGGCTAAGTCACACAACTGGCAGAGGGAGATCCAAAGTCTATTCAGTACTGTACAAGGGTCTATAGACATAACTACTCACCTGGCAGAGGGAGATCCAAAGAGAACAAGTCTAAGGAGCTCCCTAGCCAGGTGTGACACTTCAGGAAAACTTCTAACCCTAACTCCAAGGTGCAAACTCCAGAAATTGCCATAACTCTGGAGATTGTACCAAAAATGGAAATCCATTGTAAATGGCCTCAATCTCTGGACTCACAGCATGTGACCACATGAATCACCAGAAGATGGGAGGACAGCAATGAAAGATGGGCTTGGAACAAAGGAGACAAGCTAGGGGGTCCAGTATGGGCAGTCCCCTGATATCACCCCCCCTCTAGCATGCAGCATCTTGATGTACTGGGTAGAAAAAGTTATAGACTGCCTGATCAATTGCTGAGATAGGGTAGATGCCTCAAATTGCTTTTGGTGCATTGGGGTGCCTGCAGTAAAAGTCC
>JAGGAV010008039.1:0-19961 GCA_017657295.1 Termitomyces sp. DKA64 | reverse complement strand
GAAGATCATGGAGAATGCTGGAGAAGTGTTGGGGATCTCCAGAGAAGTGTCAGGGGTTGCTGGAGCAGGCACTGGGGGTGGGGAGTGTGGTAGTGGATGGTGAAATTGTACTTGGACAATATTTCAGACCAGTGGGCTTGTTGTTGACTGAGTTGTTTGGTGGTCATGAAGTATTGCAGGTTATTGTGGTCTGAGTAGACTTGTATGCAGTGCAGGATTTCTTTGAGGTAGGCCCTCCACTGCCAGAAGGCTTTGACAATCACAAGGAGCTCTTTGTCATAGAAGTTGTCTCCATGGGAATCATTGAATGGGTGTACAAAGCCATGGGGCAGAGGTCCTTGCTATTGGAACCCATTTGTGAAAGTATCCCAGCAATGGCATAATCAGAGGTGTCACATTCAAGTATGATGGGGAAAGCAGGGTCAAAGTGATGGAGGATCAGGGCAGAGGTGAAGGCCTTCTTCAGGAGAGTGAACACACTTTGGCACTTACTGTCCCCAAAAAGGACTATACCTCCTTAATGTTCTAGGGTGGGGGCCAGTTGAGGATGGCCTCTATCTTTGCTGGGTCCATTTGTATGCCATCCAGAGTGACAATAACTCCTAGATATTCAACTTTGGTGGTGTGGAAGGAGCACTTTTTAGGTTGGGCATGGAGGTGGTACTCCCAGAGTCATTCTAGGATGCATCAGACATGACCCTGGTGTTCTTCCAGAGAGTTTGAGTAGATGAGGATGTCATCCAAATACACAATAATGAAGACATTGTTCATATTGTGGAAGATATTGTTCATGAAGTACTGGAAGGTAGTGGGGGAGTTCATCATACTAAAGGGCATCACAAGGTACTCAGAGAGGCTATAGTGGGTGTGGAAGGCAGTCTTCCATTCATGTCTCAGAGCAATCTGGACATTGTTGTAGCCAGACTGGAGGTCTATCTTGGTGTAGACCTTGGCACTGTGGAGACAGTCAACAAGGTCACCAATCAGGGGGAGGGGATACTGGTTCTTTTTGGTGACTTTGTGAAGTTCCCAGTAATTCATACAAAGATGGAGGGAACCATCCTTCTTCTTGGCAAAAAGGACAGGGGCTCCAGCAGTGGAGATTGAGGGTCAGATAAAGCCCTTCCCAAGCATGTTGTTGAGGTAGTCCTTGAAGGCCCAGAGCTTAATTTCTGACATATTGTAGATCTTGCCAAAAGGGGGGGAGGTGCTGTGATAGGGGAAGAGTAATAGTCATGAGGTTATGTTCAAGCTGGAGCAGTGCAGGATTGGGTATGTCAGTATTTGGATTTGCATTCTCCTTTTCAGTGGCAGCACTCTCCCTGGCCTCCCTTGCTGCCTTTTTCCTGGCCTCCTTCTGCTTCTTGACACAGCCCATGCTGCTCCTATCATAATCATCCACATCTGCAGTTGGGGAACCACTCTGGAGCCTCTCCTAGCAGGTGTGAGCAGTGCCAGTGCTGAGACTGTCAACAATGCCAGCATAGCAAGCACTGCAGATGCTGCCCATGCCACCATGGCCTCACTCAACAAACTCAGGGTCCTTATCATGGGCATTGGCAAAGGGATTCTGGGAGAGCTTGCAGGCATCATAGATGTGGCCATTGAGCATGAGGGTGTCCTTGTGAGAGGGGTGGTTGGTGGGTATGGAGAGATGAGACAGGGGTGGGGCAAGAAGCAAGGAGAAGTGGGTGATGAAGTGCCAGACACTGGACTCTAGGTGCTGTCTTTGAGATCAATTGTGTGGTCATAGGATTGGTGGGGGGGAAGTTCCTTTGCACTTCCTTTGGAGAATACATCAGCAAATTCATGGTACTCTAGAGGAACTACTTTGTGTAATATTTGTTCCTCTGCCTTTGGAGTCTTAGGTAAGGTGGTGCCAGCATAGATATGTTCTTCTAGAAATGTCAGAGTGACTTGGACTTGGAAGGTGGGGGTGCCATCCTGCAAGATCCATGCAAAAGAAATGACACTGATGATTTTGATGTCAAGGGCTTCTGGATCAATGGTGTCAGGTGTTGGGGGTGCAGTGGTGGGGGCTGGAGTTGCTGGGGGTCAAGTGGAGTAGTTTGGGCCTTTGTACCAGTTGCAGGGGATGTTGGGAGGAAGCCATCAGGGTGTGCCTACAGGAGTTTGGGGTGGAGGTGCTTCTTCCTCCTCTCTGAGGTTGTCCTTAGGCAGGGTGAGTATTTTGGCAGCTCTGGTGCTGCTGGGGGCCAGATTGGAGTTGTCAGGGTCATGAGGGAAGTAAGGGTGGAGAGTAATGGCAGCTGCCAGGCATGCTTTGGAGCTGGGGAACTGCATGGTGAGGTCCTTCCAGTTGATGTTGGGGTTGATATTATGCAGCCAGGGTAGTCCAAGCACAATTGGAGTTGCCTCCAGAACTTGGGTAACTAGGAGGTGGGTTGGGAACTGCAGTCCATTGTTGAAGGTGAGGGAGCTGGGTGGAATTTGGTGATCCCAGAAGTGGCAGATCTTCTGTTGAACAGCTGTAACTCCAAAGGCATGTCAAGGGGTTTATGGAGGAGGTTGAGCTGATTGCTGTCAGATTCCACTGACCCAGGGGCTCAGCTACACTGGGTAAGTCCCTTATTAGGCAGACACAATGTCTAGACTTACAATTCTTAACTCCAGTGAGCTCCAGAAGAGTGAAATGGGGCAGGGGAAGGAGATAGTGGAGGTTCAGGGAGGTCTGGGGTGTTCCTGTGGATCCTATGGAAAGTGGAGTGATGGGCAAGTGAGGGACAAGTGCAGTACAGAGCTCTGGAGTATTAACATGAGCTTGGCTAGTCTGGGTTTACAAGTACAGGGAGTCCCAGGAAGTCAAGATGAGGTGAGCAATAGGAGCAAGGCAAGACAGGACTTTGGAAAACAGACAAGAGACTGAAAATGGAAACTGATAAGATTGAGACTGATAAGATGGAGACAGATGCAATTGGAAGAGAATAGAATTCAATGAGACAGTACAGAATAGAAAAATGAATACACAAGAGACATAACAAGCATGAGAATGTAGGCAATATCAAGACTACTTAACTATTACTACACTATGGCTTAAGTATCTGCAGGGGGATCTCCTCTGGGACTGCAGGTCTGAGGTCAGGTTGTATGGGTGGGTCTTGGATGCAGTTGTTTGGAGCATCTTGAGACTGGCTAGTCAGATGGTGGTATTGTCTTGATACATCACTATGATGTGTGCTAGGGGAGGGTGGACTTACCTAGACTCTGAGGGGATGTTGGGGGGATCCTGGGAATTGCCAGAGAAGCATTGGGATTCTTTGGAGAAGCCCTGGGGGTTGCCAGAGTGGGTGTCAGGGTTAGGGGAGTGTCAAAGAGGTTGGGGGTGTGAGGGGAAATACATCTCAGGCTTACTAGGCAGTTTCTGGGGGGGGGGGAGTCTGGAGTGGGGTGGTGGTTCAGGGACAGGTTGTGACAGTAGCCAGGATGGAGAAGACATCAGAGTCTGATCTGTGATTTAGTGCATCTTTGGGACCTAAACTGCCAGGTTGTTTTCCATAAACTAATAGTCACAGTCTTCCCTGTTGATGGTCCAGACAGTATGTCCCATCACCTGATGTTTAGGGCAATCATTGATGAAATGACCCTGCTCACCACATAGAATACATGCCCCTTCCTTCTGTTGGCATGCTTGGGTTTCTGCCAGGACATTGATATAGGGCTGGTCCTTGATTTGGTTGGTGCATAAGGCCTCCTGATTGTCCATGAGGTCCAGGAGATTGTCCAGGTCCAGGGAAATGTCAGATTTGAGGTCCAGAGGGTCTGGAGTGTCATAGAAATTGGCAGCATTAAGCTGGGTGGGGAGTCAAGGTCCAGGAAGTTGAGTGGTGTTGGCTGGGCCTCATCCAGGGGAGAATTGAGGTGCAGGGTTAGCAGGCATTGCAGGGGCAATGGTTTGGGGGTTGTTGGCTGCTTTGGGCTGCTAACCAAGGTTGCCAGAGGTGTTCTAGTTGTTCCACAGGCCTTGGTTTTTGCTCCAGTCTTTCTAATAGCACTGATCAATCTGGGTAATAAGTGCCTTGTATTCATCATACATAGGCTGCTTGGATGCATGGCAGAGGATGTCCTTGATCTGTTATGGGAGGGCTCAACAAAGGGTAAATCAGAAGGCATTATAGTTCCATCCCATCTTGTAGGCTTCCCACTCAAACTGGATAATAAAGGTCATAAACCATTTGTTATCACACATTTGGAGGTTGTACAAGTTTTCTTCCACCTCTGCAACAGTGTCAAATACTCCAAACTTACTGGAGAACTCCTGTGTGAAGGCAGGCCAATTGGAGAGCACCAGATTGTTGGAGTCAAACCAGAGCAGTGCCATGTAATGGTTGAAGGCAATGCCCTGCAAGTAGGAGGCAGCAAAGGCCACTTGTGAGCTCTCAAGCTGGAAAGTGATGGGCTTAGCTTGGAACATTGTAAGACACTGTGTTAAGAATGTCCACCATTTCCAGGAGTCTCAGCCATTGAAGGGTTCTGGTTTCTAAATGTCAAGCTTCCCTTCCTGAGCTAGTGCATTTCATGTGTTGTTTTGGGCATTTTGGGTTCAGGGTGGGGGTCTGGCATTGTAGTAATAGTAATAGTTGTTCTCACCTCCATACTGAGGGGGAAAGTTGTCCATGGCTGGGCCCCATCCACCAGGAGGTCTGCCATTGGAAGGCCCACTGCCAGAGTTTGGGCTAGCATTGCCTAGAGGAGATCCTAGGGCCTAGCAAAGAGGAGGGAGTCCTTTGGGGGTTGGCAGCCCAAAATTGTTGGCAAGGCAGTTAGGCAAGGGAATGGGTGGAGGTCAGGGTGGCACAGGGGGAGGAGCTGCTCTAGGGGCTCTGGGGCTAAGAGGCTGTCAGAGGGGGAGTGGGAGATTGTTACAGAGGGGTGGAGCATATCCTTGGGAGGGGCAGAGGTCAACATGGGGGAGTCAATCCTCAGAAAGCTCAAGAGCTCCTTCTTGAGAAGCAGGTTCCCTGCTGGGGTTCTTTGGTTCATTAGTGTAAGAGAGGGTGTGAGTGGAGGCAAGGTCATCATTGGGGGGAAGGGGGTGGGGAAGTTTCTGAGCAGGGCATTTGGGCTCAGTGGGCTGGTCCCAGGTGTGGAAGGCACTGGGAATGGAGTTGGCCTGGGACTGAGCAGAGAGGGCCAGGATGTGAGCAGCAGGCTGGTCGAATAACCCTTCAGCAGGGTTGAGAGACCTCAGGATATTGAACATGGCATTAAGCTTTCTCTGTTGGCAAGGTATGGGGGCCAGAGCATCAGCTTGGGCCCTGGTGGATTCTTTCCATTGCATATGGAAGGAGTGGGTGGGGTCCAAGGGGTCTTTGAAATGGCAGGAGTTCAGGCTGGTATGAATCTTATCAACCAGGGCACAGAGTCCTTCCTGGAGGCTGGCATCAATCCCAAGGGTACTCCTGACATTCTTGGGGAGGGTGCCTTGGTAGTGGCACTTGTAAAAGTCTAGGAGGCAATCTGCCCAGGTCTCTGGTGTCCCAGAGATGTTTTGATGTTCTAGGCTGACAAGAAGGGCTCTTGCTCTTTTTACAAATTTGGTGGGGGCTAGGCAGAGAGAGTGGAGGACCTCATTGTGTTGTTGGACATAGGCTTCAACTTGTTGCTGCCTAGGGGAGGGTGGGGCTTGGATGGGGAGAGCAGTGAAGGGTTGAGGCTGAGAGGGAAAGTATCTGTCAAATTGTTCTGGGAGGACCAGTGCTGCAGCTGGGACATTGTAGATATAGTAGAGCCTGGGGGGAAAAGCCAAGGATACTGGGGCTATAGGTGCCCAAGGGGCCAAAGGGGTGTCAGGCTGTAGGTGGGGGTAGATCCCTTCAATGGGGTACAATGAGGGGCAGTGCCAGTCTGGAAGTGGGCCCTAACTAATGGATGGGCCATAGGGGGCAGGATTTGGTTTTGGGGCTCAGTACCACAGAGTGGCTGTGACATAGTTGTCAGGCATTGGATAGAGTGGAGGATAATAGGGGTTGGGTACTAGCCTACCATAATAGTTGGTTAGATAACTAGTAGGCAGATACATGAGACTGTAGTTAGACATTGGGAATGGGGTAAGGGGAGTCTTGATATTATGTCAGGTTCTGCTGACCTGGGGGCCCAGTTACACTGGGCAAGTCCCTTACTATGCAGACACAATGTCTACACTCATGATCCCTGGCTCTGGTGGGCTCCAAAAGGGTGAAACAGGGTGTACAAAGGTAGTAATGGTGGTTCAAGGAAGTCTGGAGTACTCTGGTGGGCTAGACAAAGGAGCAGAAGTAGTGGACAAGGGGGGTGAGTATGGTACAGAGCTCTGGAGATGAGATATCAAGGGCTTGGTGAACTCAGGGTTGAACTCTGAGTCAAGGATGCAGGATTTCAGGGATTTTACAGGTGTAAAAATAGGGTTGGGATAATGAGGATGAATATAACTGGGGAGTTGAGACAAGGTGAGAGACTGAAGAAAGTGAGACAAGACAAGACTTAGGAAACTGTCAAGAGACTGAATATGAAAATGGAAAGTGATAAGATCAAAACTGATAAGATTCAGGAAAGATGAGATTGGAACAATAAGATTCAAGAAGATAATATAGAACAATAGAGACAGAGACATGAGAGACATAACAAACATGAGAATGTAGGTAATATCAAGACTACCCTAACTATTACTACACTACAGCTTCAGTACCTGCAGGGGGAACTCCTCCAGGACTGCAGGTCTGAGGTCAGATTGTGTGAGCAGGTCTTGGGTATGGTTGAACAGGGCATCCGAAGACTGACTAGTTGGGTATCAGTAGTATCTTGATATGTAACCATGATGCATGCCAGAGAAGGGTGGAGTTACCCAGGCACTGAGGGGAGGCCAGGGAGATCATGGGGAATGCTGGAGAAGCATTGGAGATCTCCAGAGAAGCATTGAGGTTTGCTAGAGCAGGTGCCAGGAGTAGGGGAGTGTCATAGAGGTTGGGGGAGGAGGAGGTGTGCTCTAGGCTTGCTGGGTTTGATCAGGGTAGGTTGGGAGGTGAGGCAGAATCCAGGGGTGGGTCATGACAGGGAGCTTGGGGGCTCTTTCTTAAGGGGTGGGTTCCTCACTGGGGGTCTCCAGCTCATTGATGTAGGAGAGGGTGTGGGTGGAAGTGAGGTCATTATTGGCAGGGAGGGGTTGGGAGGCCTTCTGGGTGTAATGCTCAGGCTTAGTGGGCTGGTCCCAGGTGCAGAAGGCACTGAGGACTAAATTTTGCTCACAATCTCAGAATTTCCTCCTATCTACTCATAGGATTAACATAAGTAGTGGTTTTTTTCTTGTTGCAAACATTTTATTGGGCTTGTAAAATATAGCCCTAAGGCAATAGTCATATGCTGTTGAGAGCAGGTTAGAAACTGGGGCCATTGTTATAGAGGTGGCAGTGACAGAGATAGTGGGCAAGATGGTGAGCTGGGATGAGGATGATAACAATTAAGAATGTTGAGATCATTGCTGACTAATAAAATCTAGATTCATTAAGTGGAGTAGTGAAGGTCAGGAGGTGTCACAACTTGTTCCTGAACCCCACCCCATCTCTAGACCTGCCCTAGCCAAGCCCAGCAAGCCCAGAGCACACCTCCACCTTCCCCCAACCTCTACTCACCCCCAATGCCCACTCTGGCAACTTCCAATGCCTCTTCAGAAATCTCCAATGCTTCTCTAGCATTCCCTGTGATCTCCCTGATCTCCCCTCAGTGTCTAGCTAACTCCACCCTCCCCTAGTGCACATCATGGTTACATATTAAGACAATACTGACACCCAGCTAGCCAGTCTCAGGACACCCTGAGCAGCTGTATCTGAGACCTGCCCACATGATCTGACCTCAGACCTGTGGCCCCAAAGGAGTTCCCCCCATAGGTACTTAAGCTGTAGAGTAGCAATAGTTAGGGTAGTCTTGATATTACCTACACTCTCATGTTTGTTTGTCTCTCATGTCTCTGTCTCTTCTGTTCCATATCATCTCCTTGAATCTTATTGTTCCAATCTCATTTTCCTCAAATCTTATCAGTCTGATCTTCTCAGTTTCCATTTTCATCTCCAGCCTCTTGTCTGTTCCCTAAGTCTCATCTCATCTCATTTCTTCAGTCTCTTGCCTCATCTTGACTCCTGACTATGTTCATCTTCCTTATTTCAACTCTATTTCCTCACTTGTAAAACCCCCAAAAACCCACATCCTTGACTCAGAGTCCAACCCCAAGTTCACCGAGCCCTTGATATTTCAGCTCCAGAGCTCTGTACTGTGCTTGCCCCCCACTCATCCATCACTCCTCTCCTCCATATAACCTACTAGAGCATTCTGGACCTCCCCAGACCACTGATATCACCTTCACCCACCCTGTTTTACTCTTCTGGAGCTTACCAGAGCCAAGGATTGTGAGTGTAGATGTTGTGTCCACCTAGTAAGGGACTTGCCCAGTGTAGCTAAGCCCCCAGGTCAGCAGAACCTGACAAGAGGTGTGGAGGTATAAAGGTATGAAGGTATGAAGATGAGGTGTGGCAGTGAATCAGAGATCTTAGGTGGTTCTATTTTTGTAATTAGAAGTACTACAACTTCATGACATCTTAGGGTACATTCTGTCAGCAAAGATAGCCTCCCTAAAGTGCCATCAAGAAGCATGAAGTGTCCTGCCTTAGGTGTGATTGCTAGGAGCTCTGTTGTTGTCAGGCAGCATCATGACATAAACACACTTGTAATGACAGCATCAAGTAATGGTGTTGTCACACAAAGAGTCTTAGATCAACTGAGAGAACTGTGTTAAGTTTTGATTGAGAAAAGAACTATCTAGCCAAGTCAGACATTCTAGTATATATATTAGGTCAGTAATGTAGATATAATATCCAAGTAGTGGTAGAATAACATAGAATATCACAAGCTAGAGGTTGGTAGGGAAATAACAAGAAATCAGTCACCATTGTTATATATGCCCTCCAGGTATTGAGAATGAGGTGAACAATACCTCTCAGAAACAGAAATGAGTGTGGGATAGTGGGGTTGAAGATGAATGAATGAGTGAAGCTGAGCAGGAGTGTTGAAACAAGATGCTTTTATTGAGAACTCTAGAATAAGTGAATGTGTGAGTTTGAACATGAAGATAAGGAGTTGATACAAGAATAAGAGAGTGTCAATTTTGGAGGAAACAAATGAATTAATCAGAGAGGGTGGTTTTCTCAATGAATTTGTCAATGGGCATCTTATATTTGCTGTCACTGGATTTGGGTGTTGCCTTGCCTTGATGGGCAGGTTTCTTTTTATTAGAGTTTATGGTGCAGGAAGAAAAAGGAAGTTTGAACTCATCAGGGTTTGCATCTGTGAAACAATGTTTTTTGATTTCCTTCTCCTCATGGCAAGAGTCTGATCTAGCCTGGTTATGAATAGCTTCACAGTGAGGATGTAAAAGGGCATTCTTTATGCTAGCCCAGACTTTCATATTGACTTCACCATTAGGCTTAATAATGCCAAAAGCATGAAATTTGGCATAACAATTGTCAATGATGGGGAAGGTAAGGATTGATTAAGGAATAGAGAAACTGTCATAGTTGTATAACCCAGTCTTGGGATTGTGTAAAATAAACTTACATGGATTGTTGCCTTTAGTATGGTTGAAGGTGGTGGTGAACCCTTTATAACCACTAGGTTCGACCATATTTGCCATGACATTGTGGTGACAGATGTTAAAGTCATGATTGACATAACTTAATAACTGAACAGGGTGTACAACAAGGTTGTGGTCAACAGAAGTGAGTTGGATGAGGCTGTCAGGATGAGGGATGAGGCTGTCAGGATGAGCAGTGAGGCAGGAATGAAGCTTATAGTGATCTCTTCAGGATGGAACAACATAGTAGTAGAATTTGGGAGGGATGAAAATGGTGTGATTGGTGCAGGGAGAGGTAAATGGAATTTCAACTCAAGTCCACAAACTGGTGGGAGATAATCTTCAAGTTGGTCAAGGACACTTATAAGGACCCCAGGAAAGTCTAAAGGTCATCAATTGGGGAATTACTGGTACTGGGAGACAATTTGGAGATATTTTTGACACCTCTAAGCAACAAGGTAGGAGGAAATCAGATTAAGCTCATTAGCCTAATTGTAGGGTCACCAGGTCTTGTCCCTAGCTCACCAGAGTACTTCAAAAATGGCTTTATCTTTAGTTCCTATGTAACTCACAATTTTGTTGGTGGCCCACTCAATTTTGTGTTCAGGTTCAGTTTCTGATACAACCTATGAAAACAGTCATCTTGAAAATCTTTGGTCATTGTTAGGATGATGTATTCTCAGTATTGAGGAATGGAATACATCATGAATACCTCTCCTCAGCATGTGAGATGGTAGTTGTATGTAGAACAAGTGATTACCAAAGTCTTTGAGCAATAAATAAGAACCCACATACTTTGGTATCAATTTACATGCTAATCCCTTAGTGCACATTATTTTCTTGATTGATACATATACAAATTCTCCCTCTTTGAATAATATTGGAGCACATTATTTTCTTAATTGATACATATACAAATTCTCCCTCTTTGAATAATATTGGAGCACATTTCCTATTGGCATTTTTGGTTTGTTTCACCTTAGCTGCAAGTATACTATCATGTGCAGCTATTATGGCTGATTTTAATCATTGGGCAAAGACATGGACTCCTGCATACCTTGTTTTCAACACATTGTTTCATACCATTGTTTGAGGTAGCCTGCCATAGTTCAGAAAGAACAGTGAGTAACCTGTAGTGTCTGACCTTGCATTATTGATAGCAAGTTTGATGCCTGGTAGCTTTAACACCCAATCCACCTGTGATGGATGTATGCACTGTTGAATCATTTGAATGATGGTGAGATTAGCACACTCAGTTGTTCCATCAGTTTTAGGATGGTAAAAGCTTGACATTTTTAATTGTGTGCCTATTGATGCATGTAAGCATGACCAAAATACACTTGTAAAGTAGGAACCATGATCATTGACAATAGCTTTGCATAGTCTGTGAAGCTTGTATACTTCTGGAAAAACAAGTTCAGCTACATTCCAAACATTGTAGTTTGTTCTTCCAAGTACCAGGTGGACCATCCCTGTAAGGTAGTCAATAATCACAGTTAATGAGTCATACATTGGATTTCAATCCATAGATTTTGGCAATGGTCCAACAAAGTCTATTCCCACAACTTCCCAAGGTTGGGTTGGTACTGGTAGAGGTACCAATTTTCCCTAAGGTTTCTGATTACTGGGCTTACTTTGAGCATTATGCAGAATTCACAGTACAAATGTACATCACTATTGATTTGTTTCCACCATACATGATTACATAAATATATGAGTGTCTTGTGTGTGCCTAGATGAGCTAATAGTGAGGGAGCTTCAGATATCACAAATTCTTGTAGATTCCTTTCTACCACTATTATTAAAGGTATACATAATTCTTGTTTACCATTTATATTGAGATATAGTAAATGAATTTTGGTGTATTCAAAGTTTTTAAATTCACTTGGTCTTCTCAATATAGGTGCAAACATTAGATCCAGCAAGTACATGGAACTTGGAGTGAATCTGTTGTTCCTGGAGTGCTGTTGGCAACTCCAATACATAGTTGGAGGTCTCATTAACTGCCTCCAGTATCCAATATGATCCTACCCACTTTGGGCAGAGCTTCCTAGCTCTACCCTTTAGAAGATTGATATTCTTCATTGAAAAGTACACTAGCACACCTTTCTGCAACTGAGGATCTGGTCCTCAACATGAGTTTGTGGTGCACATCTTCCAGGTTGTGTGCTGCAGCTAAGTTTTTCAAGGCTTGCTAGGCAAACTGCTGGATCCCTTTAGGGATTACTGTGTCTGACCAGATCTCTCATATCATGGATGACATGTACCCAGCATTCAATTTGAATGGTGCATACTTCTTCAATCTGGTTGCACCACTGTGCATAGGATCTGCCCAACATTACAATTGGCACATTTGGTCTGCCCATCCATCTGTGGGTGAAAAGACATTGACATTAGGAGCTTTGCTCTTAATAAGTTATGCAGTTCACACCACCATTTAGATGTGAACTTGGAATCATGATCACTGACAATAGAGCTCAAGAGACCATGGAGTCCTCATGATTTCTTGCAGATAGATCCAAGACAGCTGTGACACTGTCATGGTTGTATGCATCAGTATTAAGTGCATCATACTTGTCATTTGACAGATAACTATCCATAGGTAGTTATATCCTTTAGCCTTGGGGAATGGACCTATAAAGTCCATTCCAATTGAGTATCAAGGCTTCACTGGGATTGGGAGGAAGCTGATTGCTCCCTTTTGCCCACTGACCACAACTGGCAGGTGGAGCAGAATGCTTGGGCATCTGCCATGACCATAGGCCACCAGTACCACTGACAGATGTATTCTGTTGTCCATTGAGATCCAAAGTGCCCAACAGTACAGTGTGCTTGGTCTAGCAGTGCAGTCACCAGTTCATATTCTTGAGGTATACACAGTACCTCATGCCCCATTAAGTTTGTTATCCATATGAGCTTGTCCTTCAGCCTAAAGAATTTATAATCCTTTGGCCAGGTCAGCACTTTCACAAAGAGTTTGTCTTTGCTATATGAAGTCCTGACATGATGGGTAAGTCCCCATCAGACTGCTCTTTTGGCTGGGGCCAATGGGCCATCACTAGTATGGCCCTGCCCAGTGTCATGTCCTCTGGACACTCACCATGCTGAAATCCTTGCACTTGTCCATCATTGTTGGCATCACCAGCCAGGATCTGCACTTCTACATCATGAGCTTTGTGATGGTCTTGCAGTACCTGATTGTCATGACTCCATCTGTCATAGAGAGCACAAATCTGCTCCAATTGAGTTTGCAGCTCATGCAAGTGCTGCTGAGGCAGATTGTCTCCATCCGAATTGATGCATGCATCTGCATGCACATAGTTGTAGACATGATGCACATTGTGAGGGGAGTCACTCTCAAAGTAGTGGGATAAGCAATCTGCCACTTTATTGAGTTCACCCTTCATGTACATGATGTCAAAGTTGAACCTTGACATATAGTCTATCCATCATCCCTATTGCAGAGACAGATTTTGTTGAGTTTTAAAGAACTCAAGCACTTTGTAATATGTGATTACACAGATTTGATATCCCAGTAGCTTATCCTCCCATTTGAGGAGGGCTTCTAGGATAGCCAGAGTCTCCATCTCATGCATGGCATAGTTCTGCTGTGCATTCATGAATTTCTTGGACATGAACCCAGCTGGCCAACATTTCTGCCAGCTCAGCCCCTATCCATACATTGCTCTGACACTTGTCTTTGACACATTGTAGATCAACCATATCAGACCCTCATGTCAAGGATCTATGGGCCAAATCACCAGGGTTTCAGCACAGATCCATTTGATCATGTCAAAACACTGCTGGTGAATTGGCTGCCAGTGAAATGGTGAACCATTCTGCATCATAGCCATGAGTGGCCCTGTATATGCCAATATATTGGGTAAAAAATTCCTGATGTAGTTCACCAATCCCACAAATCATTGGATATCATTATAGTTTCTAGGAATGCACCACTCCTGGATATGGTTTAACTTATCCATATCAGGGTGTATACCCTGAGAATCAATGACATGGCCAAGACACTCTATGTGCTCAGCATACAGCTCACACTTCTTCCACTTGAGGTAGAGCTTGTTTTTACATAGTCTTTCAAAGACTACCCTGAGGTGCTGTTCATGCTCCTTGATCAAATCTGAGAAGACAAATATATCATCTAAATACACATGCATCCACTTTCCAATGACATCCCTAAAGATAGATGTCATTAATCACTGAAAAGTGGCTGGCACATTACAATTGCCAATCTGCATGATGTTACTGTGATATGTACCCATAATGGTCATAAACACAATTTTTGGTATGTCCAAAGTATGTATTCTTACCTACTCATATGCATTGGTGAGGTCAATCTTCAACCTCACTAGTGCATGAGCCACATCTTCCCATATGACCTCCTGGTCAGGTAAGGGTGTTACATCCTTAACTATATTGTCATTACACTGACAAGCATCAAGTGCCATCTGCAGCATCCCATCTTTCTTGGGAATGCATAACAATGGTGTGGCCTGATCAGTTGCACATAGCTCCCACCACTTTGCTCACACATAGCAGTCAATCTTGTCCTGCAATTGCTGCTGCAGTGACTTTTGGGCACCTTGGCATGAAGTATGAGTCCTGCTTGGTCTTGTCAATAAGGTTGATTTCATGGTTGACTTCATGCCATGGAGGAAGCTCCTCCTTTGTGCCATTGATGATATCTTGAAACTCATCATACCACTGCTGTTGAAGGCATGGAACATTGCCTTCTATAAGCTTAGGAGACCATGTCTTCCTTTTATCTTGTGTGTAAGGATGATATTTGGCAAAGATAAACTCTTTGCAGAAATGCTGACCCAGCCAAAGGATTATAATTTAGGCTGAAAAACAAGCTCATATAGATGATGAACTTAACAGGGCATGAGGTGCTGTGTATACCTCAAGACCATGATTTGGTGACTATGCTGCTAGACCAAGCACACCATACTGTTTGGCACTTTGGATCCCAATGGACAACAGAATATATCTGTCAGTGGTACTGGTGGCCTATGGTCATGGCAGACACCCAAGCATTTTGCTCAACCTGTCAGTTGTGTCATTGGGCAAAAGGGAGCAATCAGCTCCCTCCAGAGAAATCACATTCTCTCCCAATCCCAGTGAAGCCTTGGGACTCAATTGGAATGGATTTTATAGATCCATTCTCTAAGGCTAAAGAGCATATCTACCTATGGGTAGTTATCTGCTGGATGATGAGCATTGTGCACCTGATACCAGTGCACACAATCATGACAGCATTGTAGCTATCTTGGATCTATCTGTAGGAAATTGTGAGACTCCACAATCTCCCAAGCTCTATTGTCAGTGACAGAGATCCCAAGTTCATGTCCAAATGGTGGCATGAGCTGCATAAATTATTAGGAGCAAAGCTCCTAATGTTGATGTCTTTTCATCTATAGATGGATGGGCAGACCAAATGGGCCAATTGTAACATTGGGCAGATCCTATGTATGGTGGTGCACCCAGATTAGAAGGATGGGCTAGGTCAAATAGACCTAACTGAGTTTGCTATAAATGTAAGCATATCTGAGATGATGAAGTATGCACTGTTCAAATTGAATGGTGGGTACATGCCATCTATGATACAAGAGATCCAGTCAGACACAGTAATCCCTAAAGGGATTCAGCAGTTTGCCCAGCAAGCCTTGGAGAACTTAGCTGCAGCACATGATGTGATTATTGAGGCACACATCTTCCAGATGTATGCTGCAAGCTCATGTTGAGGACTGGATCCTCAATTGCAGAAAGGTGTGCTAGTGTACCTTTTTACAAAGAACATGAATCTCCCAAAGGGTTGAGCTAGGAAGCTTTGCTCAAAGTGGGTGGGACTGTATTGAATACTGGAGGCAGTAAATGAGACCTCCAACTATGTATTGGAGTTACCAACAGCACTTTAGGAATGACAGATTCACCCTAGGTTTCATGTGTTGCTGTTGTGCCTGTATAAGGCCAGTAATGATGCACTGTTTCCAAACAGGGCAACACCAAAACCTTATGACTTTGGTGCTCCAGATGATCAGGAGTAGTTTGTCAATGACCTGATAGGTCATTGATGGAAGGGGTCAAAACTTGAATTTGAGGTTTGGTGGAGTTTGGGAGATACCATTTGGGAGTCCCTTGAGATGTGCAAGGACCTAGAGGCCCTTGACTGGTATCTGGAAGTGCAGGGCATCTGGCACCCTGCACAGCTAGCTAGAAGGACAATGTCAGGTTGACTTAGCCCAGAATTCAAAGGGGCCATTGGCATGATGGCCATCACACATTATGTCCAGCCAATTTTTTGGCTAGCTGCTAAGTCCACATTTTGTCATCTTTTCTCTACTATGTTGGTGCATAGTGCCAACTCAGACTAAGAGACCCCTTGTCTGATGGGCAAGAAAAAGAAGAAACTGAGGGAGGGAGATAACAGTCTGCCAAGTTATGATTTGAGCTTGGAGCTCAAAAGGAGGAGAAGCACCTAGGGTACTCCCTAGCATGAATTTTGTCAGTTTGGGTTGGGTGTCTGGGGGTATGCTACCCCCATTGGCAAGGTCTGGGATGGTTGGGGACAGGTTGCCTCCAATAGCAAGATCAAGAATGGAAACTGGGCTGTTGCCTGGGGATGTGCTGCCCCCAACAGCAAGGTGAGTGCCTCCATGGGATACAAGGCCCATGAGGGTGGGACCTGCTATGGTGCCAAATGTGGCCCCACCAAGCTACATGGCAGTGATGCAACAGATGCCAGAGCAGGAATGTGGTGCACCCCCACAGTGAGGTGGTGGACTGGGCAGAGAACTTGAGGGGACTAGGACACTCCCACCAGGGTTTGGATAGTCAGGGGCTGCACAACCTGTGTGGTCTCATGAGTTTCAACAGTATGTGGTGCCACATTATAATGTAGCCCCATTGCCAGTTGCTAGACCCAGCCAAGCAATGAGTATGGCAGATCAACATTGACCTGCCACAATGTCCTCACAAGTAGGGGTTTCAGTCCCTGCTTATAACCACCCTGATGCAATGGAGGTGGATGAGGAGGAGCCTGAGTCTATCACTGTGATGATGAAGATGTTGTCCCCTCCAAGGCAGATATATCTGTCACTGCCTACTGTGGTGCATTTAGAAGATGCACCCTCATTGTCATCAGGAATGGCAGGGTGACCAAAGGTCACCTCTAGAAGCAAAGAAAAGCAGAGGGCAATGACCAAGACATTGTTGCCCAATATACTGACAACAGGGGGTAAATCCTCCTTGTTGACCACCTAGAAGATGGTTGAGCAATGCTACACTGCTAAGGAAAGGGGCAAGGGAAAGGCTAAAGAGCTCAAGCCCTTGACTATAGCAGATGAGCAGATTGCTCACCTGCTCCAGTGGCTGCACAATGCCAGTGTGCCAGAGGATGTTGGAGCTGATGTCTTAGAGAATCCAGTTGTCCAGCTTGTGTTGTCTCAAGTTCTTAATGAATTTGACTTAGTTCATAATCAAAGGGATGAGGCTTATTCAGACCTCTTCTAGTCAGCATTGGGGAAGTGAGTGGCTACCCCCCTGAACTCTCCAGAGGCAAAGAAGGCTTAAACTGGGCCTTCATAGCTGGCTGAGGGTAGTTCTTCCCATAGGGCACTGCTGGTGCCCTATGATGATATTGTGCCTGCTGGTGGTGACCAGCTGATGGATGTGTGCCCCAATTTTGAGGCACCCCAAGCCACAGCTGGACCATCAAGGCTAGCCATGACTGTAGACCCTCAAGGCCAGTTAATACTGAGGCTGGCTCAATATGGCCAGCTGCCACTGTTTCACAGGGTGACAAATCCATGGTTGTCATCATGCCTATCTCCTATCCCACAAATGTGCTGCAGGGTCCAGAGGTGGGAGTAATCAAGGTCCTTGAAGTGAGGACCTATACTTTTCTGTGACCCCTGCTCCAAGAGCACATTTTACCTGTATAGTGAGACCCACATGACAAGGAATTTTTTGTCACCCAGCAAGAGTAGGCCTTGGAGTTGGAGAGCAACTATGAGGGTAACACTGTACTGTCCAAGCAACATATTTCAGACAGTGATTCAGATGATGACAATGCTGCACATTGTCATAAGAGCAAACACAATGCTAATGCCAGATGGCTGTTAGCTCTCAATGCAGAGAAGGCCAAGAAAGACCTTCAGCATCTCAATGATACAGTGCCTGGCTGGCTTCCAGACAGCTGGGAAACTGTGAAGGTCCAAGGGCACTTCAAGTGCTGCAATGACTTTAGGGGCATGTTGTACCCTAATTATTACTGGTCTCCTATGACCAATGCCATGTTCATTGGTAATGAGGCCCTCATTGCTTGGTCTTTGGAAATGGTGGAGATTTTGCATTTATTCCCATGATATGAGATGTTATACTGTTGGGCTCCCCAAAGGATGCCCATGAACCCAGAGCAACTGTAATTGTTGCTCTAGATTGTATGCAAGCATAATACTCACATTACTATGTAGAAGAGAGTACATGCTGCTCTCCTCATTCAGAAGTTCTACCAGATCTCCTACTTCACAATGCCATGTGGCAGGTTCTGGAGTTGAGCACTTCTCTGCTGAAGGGGGACTGACATTGGCAAGCAGTCCCCTTGCCTTCCCTCTCTACAGCCATACTTGGCTATACTGATAACAACACCTATGGAGCAGGACTTAATCAAGTCCCAATCAAACAGCATTTTGACATTGATGTGTGGGCACAATATATCATGCACCATAGCCACCCAGGTTCTTAGAACCTGTATTCAGGTGTGGCAATTGATGCCTCATTATGCATGGACTGACAATCTTTGGGTACATTCTGGGTTGGGCATTGGCCCTGACTGCTCATCATGTTTGGATGGCCTATATGCAGCTGTTTGCAATGGTGGTAGCCCAGCCCCATCTTTATCAAGACATGGTTGACAGCTACCTTGCACACATAGGGGAATTTGGGACATTCTGCCCCTACACCTTCACATTGTGTGGGCTACAAGTATTGTCTGCCCAGATCTCAAATCTGAGCAAAATGGAGGTGATTTGTCACCTCCTTGCTAATTGCATGCCACCTGCCTAGGTGAACCATGCATATACCTATGGTATATGCTACTTGGATCACCACTGGTCAGGGAGTGTCATGCATATTGACCTGTTCTTGCAGGTCAACAATGACTGCCATCAGTGGCTCTGCACCATTGGCTAGCCCCCTTATTTGGTGGGGTATGATGGGTGGTACAATCCAACTTATAATAACCAGGAGTGCTTCTGAGTGCTCCTCCAACTTCAGGAGAGTCAAGGAAACTTCCTGCTTTGTGCAGCTAAATGGCTATACTATGAGGATTTGCCCATCTTCACCCACTTGCTGCACTGACCAGCAGCAGTGGTTGATGCCACCCTGGCTGAGGATGGGATGCCACTTGCAGCATTTCCCCTGCCAACAGGGCCATCAATGGAAGCAGGGCCCTCATTGTCAATGGTTGATGTACCTCCTGCATCATCAGCCATTCAGGGTGTGCCCTCCCAAGCTGCACCCCCTGTTGAAACAATGGTGATGGACAGCAAGGCAAAGTCTTCCTTGCTTACTAAGTCCAGCTCAAAGATGACTATCCTGTCATTTCTGGCCCTTTGGAGATGGCTGTAGTGGCTAACACTGCTATGCCCCCAAAGCTAGAATTAGTGACTCCTCAGATATGGTTAACACTGTATCAGAGTGCTGTATGAACATAGTGAGTAAGGAGGAAGCTGCATTGTCACAGATGGATGAATGAGAGGGGTGAACTGCTCACAGCAGTTCATTATGTGTACTCACAGGCCATTATAGCCTTTTTTGCTATCTTCCAATGCATTTATGGGCACTGCATTGGTGAAAATCATTATGCCCATTGTACTCTATAGGCCATTTTATGGCCTACCTTCTTATTAACATAGGAGCCCAGATCATAGGGCCCAGTGCAGATTCATGGGTGGGATGCCATATCCCACCCCTTATTACTTTGTGTTATACTGTGCTTACTTGAAGTGAATCCATGGATGGATTCATGAGGGGGGTATGTAATGGACACCCTTGTTACCATTACTTCACTTACCAACAATTAGTATAGTATAATGTTCTCACAGTAGCATCACCTGACACTACCTATAAATATCAGTTATATACTTATGTAAGGCAGCACCTTACTTCATACTTTGTAGACAGACTAATTATTGGTTTTGTGTTACAGAGTATGAACTGTAAGCTGCATGCCTCATAACAGAAATGTTACATTTTTTTAACACAAATGAGTGGTTACTCATTTGCAAAGTAGAAGCTGAACTTCTGACACAAGAAGTTCACTGCCACT
>JAGGAV010008038.1:0-20014 GCA_017657295.1 Termitomyces sp. DKA64 | reverse complement strand
CATCAACCTCGACCCTATCATGGCCACCCAAGTGGCCAGCTATTCTCTTTGTCCACTTATTGGCCCTAGTGCCACAGACCACCATTGTTTCGATACATATATATTTCCTCCTCCTACATACGAACCCTCAGTCAATTATACTTTGTGCTGAGGGTGAGTTTTCCCATATACTTGCAGTACTACGTACACATACTGATGCCACTCACATAGACATACACTTACAGACTTATCAAGTACAGTGGTAGTCAATTATACATTGTGCTGAGGACGTACACTTAGGGACTTATCAGTGTGCTATTGTAGGTTTCTAACAGGTTATGGGACATTGCTGCTATGTGCTCTAGAGACGATGTTAAAGACCCTTACTCTTGCACCATCACACTCTTCACACTCAAGGACCCCAAATCCTGATCATGTCTTATCAGCATGTCTTTATCTTATCTCCATGCTTCCACACCCTTTCCAGATCTCTTTGTTCTCCTTCATGCCATTACATGATGGGATTTACTGGCACCTCCCCAATGAGCATTATGCTTCCCATTGATGCTGCCTACCCTTGCATCTGCTTGGCCAAACTCAATGCTCTCTGGCTAGTGTCTGAGACCCTCTTTGACTGTACTACTGGTGAATTCACAAAGTGGTCAAATAAACTTGCAATATTTCTGCAGCAGAGTGGCCTAGACTGCTATATCTTCACATCCAACAAGCCTGAGGACCTCATCACTGCACCTGATTTGGTCACCAAACCAGTTGCCTGTAAGGATGACCTCCAGGAGTGATGGCTAAATTATGCAGCTAGCAGAGGAGAATCCAAAGTATATTAGAAACAGTAACTGACAATACAATTAGTAACTAATCACCTAGCAGTGGGGAATCCAAAGAGAACAAGTCTAAGGAACCCTGCTACTCAGTGCAGCACATCAGCTGGCAGTGGAGGCATGGGAATGACTGCACAGATGACCAGAGTTAACCCTAACCTCAGAAAAGTGCTTGACAAGGAATTATGGCAAGTTCCAGAGGGGTTACCAGAAAAGGAGAATGACCCCCAGAGATCTCCAGGGATCTGGAGAGTGCTCTGGAGGTGTTGAATGAGCCTTAGGGAATGGAAGTGGGTCAAGAAGAGTTGGCATAGGTTGGGTGTGGAGGTTGAAAATGGAAGTCCTCTGACATCACCCCCCCTCAAGCATGTGGCATCTTGATGTGCAGGGTAAAAGAAGTTCCAGATTGCCTAGTCAGCTGGTGAGATGGGATAGATCCCTTGGATGGCCCAGGGTGCATCTATATGCCTCCAGTGGGACTCCCTGATGAGTCCAGGCATGTGCATGTTCTCCTGGGGTTCCTAGGAGATGTCCTTGATTCCACAGCCCTTCCACTTCACCCTGTATTGTAGCTGCTGCCAGAACAGGTGACTGTCCAAGATCTCCTCCACCTCATACTCTTCATTGTTGTTGACCACCACCAGGGGTGGCAGGAGTGCTGGGTGTCACACCAGAATAGGGTCCACTGGGGCCAGTGTTAGTTTGACCACATTGAATACTGAATGAAGCTGGCACATTCCAGTGGGGAGCTGGAGTCAATAAGCTAGGGGTCCTATCTGCCATTCTACTGTGAAGGGTCCCAGTAGTTGGTGCAAGAGCTTTTTTGATGGTTGGGTGGTCATAATATGGGAGGCATCCAGGTAAACTCAATCTCTGGGCTGGTATTTGGGTGCCAGGGTCCTTTCACAGTCATAATATTGTGCCATGTCATCCTTTGCCTTTGCCAGAGCTGCCTGGGCTTCCTCCTGTGCAATCTTCATCTGATCCATGAACTTATTCATGGCTTCATTCTCCAAAGGTTGGGCCTAGGGTTTGAAGCTCATGCACAGGTGATGTCTGGTGTCCAGGAAGAAGGGCAAAACTTGAGTGGCTGCATGAATGTGGTTGTTGTACTGGAACTCAGCATTGGGGAGGAGTTTGTCCCAGTCATCCTGGTGCTCATTGCAGAAGAGGTGGAGATATTGCTCAAGTTCCTGGTTCACATGTTCAGTCTGGCCATCAGACTATGAGTGGTAGGTGGTGGAGGTGTGGAGCTTCATATTAAGTAGTTGGTAGAGCTCCTGGGCAAAGTCTGCCACAAATAAAAACTGTGGATTCTGGTCAGACACATAGGCATTGGAGAGGCCATGGAGCTTCCAGACATTCTTCCAGTACAGGTTGGCAGCCCCCATGGCAGAGCAAGTGGTGTGAGTAGGAATGAAATGTGCTTGCTTACCACAGAAGTCCACCACCACCATGATGGCATTTTAACTGTGGGTGTCAGGGAGCTCTATGATGAAGTCTACCAAGGCAATGCTCCATTGCTCCATGGGGATGAGTAGGGGATGGAGCTGTCCAAAGGAAAGGTGATGTTGGGGCTTGGTCCAGAGGCAGAGATTGCATGTACTAGTGTAGGACCCAATATACCAGGACATCTGGGGCCACCAGTAGTTCTGGGACACTAGCTTCAATATTTTCCATTAGCCAGGGTGTCCCACAATCTGGGAGTCATGGTGCTACTCTATAATCCTCTGGCAGAGCTCTGGGTCATTGGGCACATAGATGTGGTCTTGGAAGGCCAGGAGTCTGTCACAGAGGGCCTATTTATCTGCATGGACAGACTTGGTGCCAGTGGCACATCCAGATTTGAGTGCCTTGGCAGCCTGAGCAATGAGTCCCTCCTGCAGATCATTCTGGTTTCCACACCAAATGTCCTGGAGGATCTCCATCTCTGCTCTCTTGGCAGCTCTACCTTCCATGGCTCAGATTGCAAACAACTTGGTTTGGAAGAGCACAATGTTACTGTTGTCATCTCCCCCAGTGCTGTGGTCTGCTCTCTAGGACAGGGCATCTGGCTTTTCCATACTCTGATCTGGCTTGTCATGCAACAAGAAGTCAAAGTTGGCTAGGTAGAGAGACCACCAGGTTTGCCAGCAGTTAAGCTTTTTGGCTGTCTGGAAGTATTTGAGGTTCTTGTGATTCATCCACACTTTGAACTTATGCCATGCCCCTTCCAGGAAATGCCACCACTTCTCAAAGGACCAGATGATGGCCAGCATCTCCTTGTCATAGATCTTGTAATTGCACTCCACTGCATTCAGGCTTTTGGAGTAGAAGGCCACCAGGTGCCATTTCCTGTCCTCCCAGGATTGTTGTGACAGAACAGCCCTGGTGGTGAAGTCAGAGCTGTTGGCTTCCACCCAGAAGGGAGAGTTGTTGTCTGGGAAGAGGAAGATGGGTCCAGAGGTGATGGCACACTTGAGATCATCAAAAGCTGCCTGCTCTGGGGGGCCCTAGCTCCAGGTGGTGTCCTCCACAGTGAGGTCAAACAGTGGTCAGGCATGATGGGAGAAATCCTGGATGAACCTCCAATAGAAGTTAGTGAAGCCTAGGAGAGCCTGCACTTCTTGTTCTTGGGCTCTGGCCACTCTGCAACACCTGCTACCTTCACTGGGTCCATCTCCATGGCCTCATGCAAGATGATCAGCTCAAGATACTTGATCCAGATCTGCTCAAACTCACACTTCTCCAGTTTGAGGTAGAGCTGATGAAGGTGGAGACATTCCAAGATGATGCATGTGATCTGGTAGTGCTCCTCCAACATTTTGGTGTAGATGAGGATGTTGTTGAGCACTACACCTTTGTCAATGAGGTCCTGGAAGATGTTGTTCATCATTGTCTGGAAGGTGGCTGGGCTGTTGGTGAGTCTGAAGAACATGACAAAAGGTTCAAATCATCTCTGGTTGGTCCAGAAGGCAGCCTTCCATTCATCTCCCTCCTGGATGTGCACATTGTTGTAGCCCCACCAGACATCCAGTTTGGTGAAGTACCATGTGCCCTGGAGATTGTTGATGAGCTCAGAGATTAGGGGGAGGGGGTAGCAGTTCTTCATGGTCATGGTGTTAAAAACCTGGTAGTCCTGGACCAGTTGGAGGGAGCTGTCCTTCTTTTTGATGAAGAAGACCAGAGAAGCCATGGGGATTTGGAGGGGCAGATATGACCAGAGTCCAGGTTCTTCTGCAGGAAGGCATCAAGCTCATCCTGCTCCTTTGGTGCTAGCAGGTAAACCTTACAGCTCACAAGCTTGGAGTCCAGCATTAATTTGATGGCATGGTCCCACTGCTTGTGCTCTGGGAGTAAGTCAAAGGAGGCTTTAGAAAACACATCCTCAAATGCATGGAGATATGAAGGTACAGTGTCCTAGAATGTCTGGGGCACAGAGTTTGCAGTGAAGGCCTTAGCCAGCCACTGGGAGGTGGTCTGGCTAGCCCAGATTTCCACAGCAGAGGATGGGGAGCATAGGGTAGTAGCATATATCCAGTCTCCAACCTTTATGGCCTTGTCTGGGAACTCCAGGTCATGCAGGCCACAGAACCCCCCTCCTAGTTCCTCCTCTGTGGCCCTGCTGCTACTCTGGTCATCCCTGTAGAGGGCCTCTCTACATAGGGAAATGCCAGGGGCAAGGAGTCCAGAAGGTTTAGATTGGCAAAGGGGAGGTGGCCTGCATGGCAAGCCCAAATGGCTGTGTGCTCTTGAACCTCAGCCTGGCATTGTTCCTTGACCTCAGTGGTGCAGGTGGAGCACCTCTGGGGGCACTGGCTCATGGTGACCTTGCCCTGGGCCTAATCTATTTTGAGGTTGTGCTCCCAGAGCCAGGTGAAACTAAGGATCATGTCTTGTTTGCCTAGGCTGGTGATGGTGAAGATGGCATGCTTGGCATGGCTCTAGTAGCAGAGGATGAGATCTACCATGGAGCTGATAGCACCTGCTTCATTGGGCATTCCATTAATATTAAACACTGGAATGGGCTTGGAAAGTGGCTGCATGGCCAAGCTGTGGCACTTCACAAACTCTGAGTCCAGGAATAGCCCTGTTGCTCTGCTGTCCAGGAGGGCAGTGACTCTGTGGGTTTGCTGAGTGTCTGTGGTCTTGATCTTCATGTTGAGGTGCAGGGAGTTCACTGAAGAGTTTATAGTCACTACATACCACCAGGGCAGTTGGCATTCCCAGATGGGGTGGCATGAATGGAGCCTAACTGGCATTGGGGAGCCCTGCTTGGTGACCAGAATTGGTGTTTGTATGTCTGGAGGGGAAGCCTTAGGTTCTTCTATCTTAGGGTCATTGATATTGGGAAGGGCAATATTATTTTCTACTGACAGTCTCCATGAGCTGCCACTGATCCTGGGCCACCTTATACCAGGAGGCAATCTGCTTGTTGTCCAGATGGCCCTCAGTGAGGTTGTCAATGCATTTCAGTAGTGCAGGGTGCAGGCCATCCCAGAATGTGAGGCACAGTTGGAAACTGTCAGGGTAAGCTGCTACTAATGCCTGGAAGGAGTCAATATACTCATCCAGCATCCATTTCCCTTGCCCATACTGCTCCTAATTGCATAGCACTAGGGTGGCAGTTTTGGTGGGGTCAAACTCTGCCTGGAAGTCCTTTAAGGCAGCCCAATCTGCAAAGCTTCCAACACCTCCAGGGCATCAGAACACCTGTAGCACATAGGTGAAAGCATGCCTGGTCCTCATGTATGACAGTACTCAAGCTATCTTCAGTGCATCAGAGTCAAAGGTGTTTCTGCTGAGGTGAATATAGGTGATACAGGACTGGAGGAAATGTTCTTCACCAGAGTAGTCATCATCATACATGTGCAGGAGCACAGGACAGGGAATCCATGCTTGGGGAGTTACCAGAGCTGCCAGAAGGACTACTGGAGCTGTTGGGGGTGGTTTTGCTGCCAGGGAGGGTGTGGAGGTAGGAGGCAGGTGCTCTAGTAAAGCCTGGAGGGATTGGGAAATGAGCTTGGTGGATTGGCAAAGGGTAGAGAGTTTGGTCATGTGATGGATGAGGGAAGATTGGGTCAATTGCACCTCGCTCTCTAGGTGCAGCAGGCAAGCCCAGGCCTTGTTCTGAGGGGCTGGGGCCTCTGAGGAAGTGTCTGGGTTGGTGAGCTGAGACATAGAATTTCACCAGTGCTCAAGCCTGGTGGGGAAGCAACAGATAGGGGGCTCAGAGACTCCATGCAGGCTATGAGGGGCTTCCAGACCAGGATTTGGAGACTTGTTCTGCTGTAAGAGTGACCTCCAGGAGCAACAGCTAAATCATGCAGCTAGCAAAGGGGAATCTGAAGTATATTAGAAACAGTAACTGACAATACAATTAGTAACTAATTACCTAGCAGAGGGGAATCTGAAGAGAACAAGTCTAAGGATCCCCACTGCTTGGTGTGGTGCATGAGCTGGTAGTGGAGGCATGGGAATGACTGCACAGATGACCAGAGTTAACCCTAACCTCAGGAAAGTGCTTGACAAGGGATTACAGCAAGGTCTGAGGGTTTTTGGAAAAGGAGAATGACCCCTGGAGATTGCTGGGGATCTGGAGAGTGCTCTGGAGGTAGTGAACAAGCCTCAGAGAATGAGAGTGGGTCAAGGAGAGTTGGTGTAGGTCAGGCACAGAGGTTGGAAATGGAAGTCCCCTGACATTGCCCATGCCAACTGGCTTGCCAACAACAACCCCATCATAGGTGTCATCTATGCTGCTGTCTCAGAAGCAGAGCAGGAGGGACTCAACTGCAACAGCAGTGCCAAGCACTGCTATGATGCATTAAAGGCATGTGCCCAATGTGAAGGGCCTGTCAAACAAGTCACCCTCATCTGTGGGGCCCTATCCACTTATGTCCCCATCTCTGAACCAATCAACACAATGGCCTGAAGGATCTGCAAACTTATTGACTGTGCATTTGCCAAAAAAACCATTGATAAAGACCTTCTCAAGTGGATTGCCCTCCTTAATCCCATTAACAACAAATCCTATAAGTCCATCCAGGCACAAGTCTCTCATGGGCTTGCTGACTCAACCATGGAGAAGAGATACACATCCAACAACATTCAAAAACTCTTCCAAACTGTTGACAGTCTTGCCACCCTCTCCAAAACCCCTGCTGACATGGCTCTTGTTGCAAAAGGCCACACCCACAATCATGGTTCTGCTTACCCCTGCTGTGAGGTCTGCTTTGCTGTGGGTCTCCCCTGCCACAGCCACACCAAGGAATGGTGCATCAAGCAAGGAGAAGGAATGGCAGGGAAAAATATAGAGAAGTCAAAGGCCACATGACAAGCTGCATGAGGAGGAGGGAAGATATGTGGAAATGCCAAAGCAGGATCCAACAACAACACTCCAAAGACCAACATTGTGGTAAAAGGACTAGACAGACAAGCATACATTGTTGATCTGTTGCACCTCCAGGAAGATCCAACTCAAGACCAAGGTGGGCACATCAAAACCCACCAATTTTGCTAGAGTTGCCAAATCCAACTCCACCAACTTTTTTGAGTACCAGGGATTCATGGCAATTGGTGACATCAATGACCTTAGAGCCACCATTGACTGGGAGAAGCAGGTGATAAACAACTGCAAAAGCATCCTTGCCACCACCATTGTTGCCCCACTAGATCACTTGGAACATTAACTCATTGTCTCTATTGACAAAAAACCTTTCTACTCAACTCAGGCACCACTGTCCACATCTCCCCATAAGCATTTGACTTTGTCATGCTCCAGGCTGTCCTCACTTGCCCTGTCAGAGGGATTGGAGGCACATCTATTGAAGCTGTTGGAATAGGTCATATTCACCTACAGCTCCAGAATCAGGCTGAGATTACACTAAAAAATGCACTATACATACCCAATTCTACCATTCACCTCATCTCTGTCTCAGCCTTGCTCACTGAAATGAATGCTGCAATAACTTTCAGGCAATCAGGATTGACAATCCTTTATGAGAACAGTGGCATGCTCTTGGCATCTGGACCACTTCTACCAAACTGATGTCTCTACACACTCAATCTCCAAACTGCTCTTGCAGATCATGCCCTTGCTGCTCAACATCTCATCAATCTTGACACCTGGCACTGGTGCCTGGGGCATGCAAACTATCAAGCCATTGCTGCCATGGCTCATGCAGGCTTGCTCCCAGGCACACCATCTGCCTCTCTCCTTGCACAACTGAAATGTGACATCTGTATTCTCAAAAAGCAGACCAAACCACTGGTGCCAAAAGTGTGAGAAGAAGGGCATAGAGCAGTTGAAAGGTAATAGACCTGGCTGGGCCAATGCATGTGCAATTACATACCAGAAGCAAATATATCATGGATCTTGTTGACAATTATATATATATGCCATGGTCCATTCCTCTTAAGTCAAAAAGCAACATGCTTCCAGCACTACAAGCTTGGGAGAAGGCAAGAGAACTTGAGTCTGGACAGAAAGTTGGAATATACCATACTGCGCATGAGCACAAACTGAAGAGTCATCAGATGGAAGCATAGCTGGCATCAATTGGTTTGAGATGTTAATTTGGAGCACCCTATACATCCAAGCACATGGGATGTATTGAATGCATGCACAGGACACTCCAAGGAAAGGCAAGAACCATGAGATTAGCCACCAAATGTACTGATTTGCTGTGGGATGAATTCTACCTGACTACTGCCCATTTACATGCTAAAATGGCAACCAAATTACTGAAAGGGAAGACTCTATTTGAACTATGACATGAACACATACCTGACTACTCCTATATGTGCAAGATTGGCTGCAGAGCATTTGTCCTAATTCTTGATCAACATAACTCAAAACTCAACATGTGCAAGATTGAATGCATCCTCATAGGATATGCACAGAACTTGAAGGCCTACCAGTGTTATGACCCAAGAACATGCAAGATATATGAGTCTTATCACATATGATTCCTGGAGTGACACAATGGACATCCAAAGGTGTTGGACCCACAAGATGCAGCACCAAAACTCATTGCCACAACACCTGATTTAATCAATCAGATATGAGAAACATCAACAGATGCACCTTTGATCCTGGATGATGATGACAATATCAATGATGCCCATCTGGATGTAGTGACTCAGCCTACTGCAACACAGGAGCCTAATCTACAACTCAATGCTGTAACATCACTGAAATTGCACTGCTCTGATCACATTTCAGTTTCAATGGCCAAGGAAAACCCCAAAAAAACCCACCACAAAGCTGTGTAGAATGAGCTGTTCAAGAGTCATGTAAAGTGGGTAAAAGACTGAAGGCAGCAAGAGAGAAGAAGCAGCAAAACACAGCTGTGGCACACAACTTGACAGGCATAATAACTCAGGGCTTAGAAAATTACACCAACAACTCACAAGCTTCAGTAGATCCAGCAACTCAAACACTTCCTGATCTGGCCAATGTGGTGACCATGGAGGAGATCAAACATCTCCTTGCCCTCACTGAGTCACTGGGGGATCCTGCATCAATAGACTCTGGAGACAAACTTAGGATGTGGAAGGACGTTGCCAAATCACTATATGCAAAAGAGTGGGAAGCAGGCTATCATGAGGAACTCAATTCACTCAAGAAAATGGGAGTCTACAAGCTAATACCATGAGATCAAGTCTCTGCAGGCCAGAAGGTCAAAAAGGGGTGGCCAGTCTTCAGAATCAAGCAGGACAAGACTGGAAAAGCTGTCTGATTCAAAGTACACCTAGTTTTCAAAGGATTTGAACAGATTTATGGGAGGGACTATACCAAGACTACATCACCAACTGCATATATGATTGTGGTGCATGCTACTCCACCTCACTGCTGCCCAGGGCTGGGATGCTACTCAAATCAATATCAAGACTGCCTTCTATTTGGTCTACTTCCAGAAGACAAAATATAATACATGGGCAGCCAGAAGGATTTGAGCAGCCAGGAAAAGAAGGATGGGTATGGTGTCTATTATGTGGACTTTACAGAATGAAGCAGGCCAGGCACATTTGGAATCACACACTTAACCACAACATGCTATCATGGAACTTCACTCACCTTCCCTGTGAATTGTGTGTATACTACCAAAAACCTGATACTGGCACAGTTATAGCAGTGGTATATGACAATGATTTTCTATCCATTGCCAGCAGCAAAGCCAAAAACGAACACTTCAAAGATCATCTATGTTCCATATAGACAATATCTGACTTAGGGCTCCCCAGATTTGTTGTTGGCATTGCCATTGATTGGGACCACACTAACCACTTAGTCAAGCTCCCCCAGACTGCCCTCATCAATGAAATCATCACTCAATTTAGCCAGTCAGATGCCATACCACTATCCCTCCTCATGGAGCCTGGACAAAAACTCCATAGAGTCAACAGGTCCTCCTGCCCTGAGACAAAGTTCTCACCCTAGGAAAGACCCTGTATAGATCTCTTGTGGGCTGCCTGCTGTATTTCACCATCTCACCATGCCCAGACATTGCCTATGCTGTCCAGCAGCTCACTCAGTATGTCAATTCCTATTCTGGAGTCCACTGGAGAGCCACCATATAACCAGTCCAATACCTGAAAGGGACCTGAGACTTGAAATTAGTTCTTGGAGGCAAAAGCAACCTGGTCAATCTTATAGGATTCACTGACTCCAACTGGGCTAACTGCCTTGACATGCATTGCAGCATTGGTGGATATGCCTGGAGCCTGAGGTCAGGATCAATATCATGGGCAGCACATTAACAAAAGTCTGTCACAGCCTTATCTTGTGAAGCTGAGTATATGGCAGCATTTGAGAGTGCCCAGAAGTGCATCTGGTTGCATGCTCTGCTCAAAGGAATTGGATATGATATCACATCCAAACCTACACCAATGTTGTGTGACAACAATGCCACCATAAACCTCTTAGAAGACCCAACTCTTTATGCATGCATTAAACATGTTGACATCAAATACTTTCTCTGCAAATGTGTCCAATCCAACAAAATCTGCATTTGCTACATTAATACAAAACACAATGTCACCAATCTCTTCACAAAAGCACTATCTTCCTCACTCTTCACCTGTCTCCAAAATCTACAGTCTTCAGCCTTGAACACCACAACTATACATGAGGAGGAGTACCAATGTTCATGTTCATGTCAAAGTCTCTGGTGAGGAAGAGTGTTAGCATTGTGTGTGCCACCATCAACATTGACCCTATCATGGCCACCCAAGTGGCCAGCTATTCTCTTTGTCCACTTATTGGCCCTAGTGCCACAGACCACCATCATCTCAATACATATATATTTCCTCCTACATATGAACCCTCAGTCAATTATACTTTGTGCTGAGGGTGAGTTTTTCCATATACTTACAATACTATGTACACATACTGATGCCACTCACATAGACATATACTTACAAACTTATCAGGTGCAGTAGTAGTCAATTATATGTTGTGCTGAGGACATATACCTATAGACTTATCAGTGTGCTATTGTAGGGTTCTAACACATGGCTAGCCCAACACTTTATCATCCATGTTTTTGCTAAGCATGGTCTGCCTAATGATATCATCTCTGGCCATGGTATTCTATTTGTCTCATGATTCTGGCAGTCTCTTTGCTGGGCCCTGAACATCAAGTCCAGCCTATCCATGGCCTATCACCCATAGATGGACAGACAGACCAAGCACATAAACCAGACTCTGGAACAGTACCTCTAGCTTAATGTGCACTACCTACAGGACAATTGGTGTGTGTCAGGGGACTTCCATTACCAGACTTCCTATTCTGAACTATGATGACTCTCCTCAACCCAATCTCCTTCCCCAAGGCTTGCCCTACACTCCCAGGGCTCCCTCCAGATCCTCAGAGATCTCCAGAGGTCATTCTCCTTTTTAGGAAACCTCCAGAATCTTCTGTATTTCCTCTTTGAGCATTTCCCAAGGGTTAGGGTTAGCTCCAGTCATCTGTACAGTCATTCTCATGCCTCTGCCACCTGCTGGTGTGCTGCACCAAGCAGCAGGGATACTTAGACTTGTTTTCTTTGGATTCCCCTCTGCTAGGTAATTATTTACCATTGTATTGTTGACTACTTTTCCTAATATAACTTTGGATTCCCCTCTGCTAGCTGCATGATTGAGCTGCAGCTCCTGGAGGTTGCCCTTACAGTGTACTGAACTGCCCATAACCAAATTTACTTAAAACAACTCTCTGCATTTAGCTGCCAGAGTATCCCACTTCTTCACAAACAAGGGACACAACTCCTGGCTCACCATATCCCTCTGTGAAATCCTGTCCCATGTAGTCCACACCACTGCTCAGGACCTCCAGAACCAGCAGGAGTATCTCAAGCAGGAGATAAGTGCCACCAACCAGTCCTATTGCAAGCTTGCAGATGTCCACTAGGATGCCACCCTGGATTGGCCCATTGGGTCCCTTGTCTGGTTAGACTGCCAGAACATTGAGACTCAACAACCCCCCCTGAAGCTTGACCACAAACATCTTAGACCCTTCAAGATACTCCCAAAGGTATTCCTCTCACATATACTGACTTGACCTCCCTGCCAGAATGAAAGGGCTCCACCCCATCTTTCATGTCTGCCTCCTGGAATGTCACAACCCAGACTCCCCACCTCCTGGAGTATCACAACCCAGACCCCTTCCTGGGTCAGTGCAACAACTTGTCCATGCCTGTTGAGGTTGAAAAAGGAAACAAGTACAAGGTCACTGAGGTCCTTGACTTCTGACTGTACTAAGAACAGGTGGAATACCTCATCTGATGGACAGGGTGCAGACCCAAGGATTACACTTGGGAGCCCCTGGGCCACCTCTGGAATGTCCCAAAGGCCCTCTGGAATGTCCATCAGGCCTATACTCAGAAACTCTAAGACTCCAAACTTGAGTCCATGGCTTTGGAACCATCCAGGGCATAACTCCCATTCCAAATACAATGGGGATTCAACACCCACCTGCATATTTTATCATTTTATCTTATCTTATCCCCTTATCTGATTTTCCTGTTATCTTATTATAAGGGTGACCTCCAGGAGCAATGGCTGAATCACACAGCTAGCAGAGGAGAATCCAAAGTGTATTAGATATGTAATAGATAATACAAATAGTAGACTAATCACCTAGCAGAGGGGAATTCAAAGAGAACAAGTCTAAGGATCTCCTCTGCTTGGTGCAGTGCATCAGGGGGCAGCAGAGGCATGGGAATGACTGTGTAGGTGACTGGAGTTGGCCAAAGTATGCAATGATGGATCACAGAAAGTTCTGGCGGTCTCCAGAGATCTCCAAAGGCCTGTAGAATGCCCTGGAGTCATCAAACAAGCCTCAGGGAAGTAGAAACAGGCAAAGAGAGTCAGTGTTGGACAGGGACAGAGGTCAGAAAAGGGTAGTCCCCTGACATCACCCCCCCTCTAGCATGCAGCATCTTGATGTGCAGAGTAGAAAAAGTTCTGGATCACCTGGTCTGCCAGGGGGAGGGGATTTATTCCTCTGACAGCTTGTGGCACATCTGGATGTCATTGGTGGAACTCCCTGACCAGTCTGGGTGCATGCTTATTCTCCTGGGATTCCTAGGAAGTGTCCTTGATTCCATAGCCTTTCCACTTCACCTTGTACTGTAGTCCCCACCAGAATAGATGGCTGTCTAGGATCTCTTCCACTTCATACTCCTTGCTGTTGTTGACCACCACTAGAGGAGGCAGAGATGCCAGGCATTGTCCCAGGATAGGGTCCACTAGGGCCAGAGTCAGCTTGACCATATTGAAGACCAGATGGAGCTGGTGCATTCCCACAGGGAGCTGGAGTTGATAAACTAGGGGCCCTACCTGCCATTCTACCATGAAGGGTCCTAATTGTTGGTGTGAGAGCTTCTTTGATGGCCAAGTGGTTGTAATATTGGAGGTGTCCAGGTAGACTCAATCTCTGGGCTTGTACTGGGGTGCCAGGGTCCTTCTGCAGTCATAGTACCATGCCATGTCATCCTTCACCTTTGCCAGTGCTGCCCAGAGACTTCCTCCTGCATGATCTTCATCTAGTCCACAAACTCATTCACCACCTCATTCTCCAAAGGTCAGGCCTGGGCTTCAAAGCCCATGTGTGGATGATGTCCAGCATCCAGGAAGAAGGGTGAATACTGGGTGGCCACATGAATGTGGTTGTTGTAATGAAACTTGGCATTGGGGAGGAGTTTGTCCCAGTTGTCCTAGCACTCATTGCAGAAGAGGCAGAGGTATTGTTTGAGCCCCTAGTTCACATGTTTGATCTGGCTGTTGGACTGCAGGTGGTAGACAGTGGAGGTGTGCAGCTTCATGTTGAGTAGTTGGTAGAGCTCCTGAGTGAAGTCCACCACAAATTATGGGCCCCAGTTGGATACATAGGCATTGGAGAGGCCATGCAACTTCCAGACATTCTTCCAGTATAGGTTAGCAGCACTCATGGTGGAGCAAGTGGTGTGAGTAAGGATGAAATGTGCTCGCTTGCCATAGAGGTCTACCACTACCATGATGGCATTGTAACTGTGGATGTTGGAGAGCTCTATGATGAAGTCTACCAAGGCAATGCCTCATTGCTCCATGAGGATGGGTAGGGGATGAAGCTGTCCAAAGGGAAGGTGGTATTGGGGCTTGGTCTGGAGACAGAGATTGCATGTACTGGTGTAGGACCCAGTATACTGGGACATCTGGGGCCACCAGTAGTTCTAAAACATCAGCTCTAGCATTTTTCACTGGCTGGGGTGTCCTGCCATCTGGGAATTGTGGTGTTGCTCTATGATCCTCCAGTGGAGCTCTGTGTCATTGGGCATGTAGATACAATCCCAGAAGGTCAGGAGTCCATTGTGGAGGGCCTATTTGTCTGCATGGACTGATTTGACACCAGTGATGCATCTGGACTTGAGTGCCTGGGCTGCCTGAGTGACAAGTTCCTCCTGCAGACTGTCTCAGTTGCTCTGCCAGATATCCCAAAGGATCTCCACCTCTGCTCCCTCAATGGCTAGGCCTTCCATGGCTTGGATTGCAAACAACTTGGGCTGGAGGAGCATGATGTTACTGTTGTCATCTTCCTTGGTGCCATGGTCTGCTCTCTGAGACAGGGCATCTGGCTTCCCCATGCTCTGGCCTGGCTTGTGGTGCAGCAAGAAGTCAAAGTTGGCTAAATAGAGGGACCACCAGGCCTGTTGGCAATTAAGCTTTTTGGCTGTTTGGAAATACTCAAGGTTCTTGTGATCTATCCAGACTTCAAACTTATGCTGCATGCCCTCCAGGAAATGCTGCATTCCTCAAAGGACCAGATGATGGCCAGCATCTCCTTGTCATGGATTTTGTAGTTGTGTTCAACTGCATTCAGACTCTTTGAGTAGAAGGCCACCAGATGCCACTTTTCATCCTCCCAGGATTGTTGCAATGGAATAGCTCCAGTGGTGAAGTTGGAGCTGTCAGCTTTCACTCAGAAGGGGGAGTCATTGTCCAGAAAGAGGAGGATAGGTCCAGAGGTAACAGCATGCTTGAGATCTTTGAAAGCTATCTGCTCTGGGGACTGCCATCTCCAGGCAGCATCCTTAGTAGTGAGGTTGAACAATGGTTGGGCATGATGGGAGAAATGCTGAATGAACCTCTGGTAGAAGTTGGTGAACCCCAAGAAGGCCTGCACTTCCTTCTTGTTCTTGGGCTCCAGCCACTCTGCCACACCTGCCACCTTCACCAGATCCATCTCTGTGGCTCTGTGCAAGATGGTCAATCTGAGATACTTGATCTGGGTTTGCTCAAACTCACACTTCTCCAGTTTGAGGTAGAGTTGGTGAAGGCAGAGGCATTCCAAAATGATGTGTGTGACCCAGCAGTACTCCTCTAGCATTTTAGTGTAAATGAGGATGTTGTCAAGGTATACACACACTATGCCTTCCACTATCAGGTCTCAGAAGATGTCATTCATCATCATCTAAAAGATGGCAGGGCTGTTGGTGAATTTGAAGGACATGACCAGAGGTTCAAGCAATCCCTGGTTGGTCCAGAAGGCAGCCTTCCACTCATCTCCCTCCTGAATCCATATGTTGTTATAGCCCCACCAGACATCCAATTTGGTGAAGTACCATGCACCCCAGAGATTGTTGATGAGCTCAGAGATAAGAGGGAGGGGGTAGCAGTTCTTCACCATCATGGCATTAAGCACCTGGTAGTCCTGGACCAGTCAGAGGGAGCTGTCCTTCTTCTTGATGAAGAAGACCAGAGAGACCATTGGGGATTTGGAGGGACAGATGTGACCAGAGGCCAAGTTCTCCTGCAGAAAGGCATTAAGTTTGTCTTGCTCCTTTGGCACCAGTGGGTAGACCTTACAGCTAGTGGGCTTGGAGTCTGGTATTAATTTGATGGTGTGGTCCCACTGTTTGTGCTCTGGAAGCAAGTTGAATGAAGCCTTGGAGAACACATCCTTGAATGTGTGGAGATATGGAGGTATGATGTCCTGGAGCTCCTGGGGCATGGAGTTAGCTGCAAAGGCCTGGGCCAGCCATTGAGAGGTGGTCTGACTGGCCTGGATTTCTGCAATAGAGGATGGGAGGCATAGGGTAGTGGTGTATATCCAATCTCCAATCTCCACTGCTTTGTCTAGGGACTCCAGGTCATATGAGGCACAGAACTCCCTTGGCAGATCCTCCTCTGGGGCCCCACCACCACTCCAGTCATCCTTGTAGAGAGCCTCTCTACAAGGGAATGCCAAGGACAGGGGGTCCATAAGATCTAAATCTATGAAGGAAAGGTGGCCCATATGGCAAGCCCAAATGGCTGTGTGCTCTTGAACTGCAGCCTGACACTGTTCCTTGACCTTGGTGGCATAGGTGGCACACCTCTGGGGACATCAGCTCATGGTCACCTTGCCCCAGGCCCAGTCTACTTTGGGGTTGTGCTCCCAAAGCCAGGTGAATTCAAGAATTATGTCCTGCTTATCTAGGCTGGTGACAGCAAAAATGGCCCACTCTACATGGTTTCAGTAGCAGAGGATAAGGTTGACCATAGAGTTAATGGCCCTGGCCTTGTTGGGCATTCTGTCAATGTTGAACACTGGAATAGGCTGGGACAGCAGCTGCATGGTCAGGCAGTGATGCTGGACTAACTCTGAGTCTAGGAACAACCCTGTGACACCACTATCCAGGAAGGCAGTGACTCCATGGGCCTGCTGGGTGTCTGTGGTCTCTATTTTCACATCAAGGTGTGGGGAATTTGACAAGGGGTTTGCAGCTACCATGTACTGCCAGGGCAATTGGCATTCCCATGTGGGGTGGCCTGGATGAGGTCTGCCTGGCATTGGTGGGCCTGACTTGGAGTCTGGAGTTGGTGTTTGTATGTCTGGAGGGGAGTACTGAGGTTCTGCTGTCTTAGAGTCATTGATATCAATGGAAGCAATTTCATTTTCTATTAACAGACATGCAAACTGATTAGTACTTGGCAATGGAGGCATACATCTCATCCACCACTTAACTAACAATCCTCCTCCAGACTTGGGAGGGGGGTGCAAGCACTGCTCTCCTCCAGAGTCAACTCCAGTGCCATCTCATCTGGCAAAGGGTCTCCAGCCATGTCCTTCATGGTCAAAAGCTGCAGGAGAAGCTCCTGCTCTGCTGTGGAGAGGTAACATACCTTGAGACCCAATGGGCAGTGCTGTGCAAAGTTCCCAGGTTTCTGGCATCTCCAGCACAGCAGCAGCATGATGCAGCACTGCCAGGTGGTGTTGACATCTATGGGGATGCCTGGCAGTAAAGGTCATGGGGCAGAGCTGGCCAGAGCAGAAGCAGGTGCCAGGAGAGTAGGGACAGGGAACTGAAGAGTGGAGACAGGGGCAGGGCAGTGAGTTGGGTGCATGCAATGTAGCTCCCAACAAATCTCCATAAGCTGCCACTAGTCCTGGGCCACCTTATACTAGTAGGCAATGTGCTCATCATCCAGACAGCCCTTGGTGAGGTTGTTGATGTGTCCAGTGACATGGGGTGCAAGCCATCCCAGAACATGAGGCACAGTTGGAGGCCATCAGGGTAGGCTGCTTGCTTGACTAGTGCCCAGAAGGAGTCAATATACTCATCCAACATCCATTTTCCTTGTCCATACTGTTCCTGGTTGCATAGTGCTAAGGCTGCAGTTTTGGTGGGGTTGATTGGAAAGAACTCTGCCCAGAAGTCCTTTTCAAAGGCTGCCCAATCTGCAAAACTCCTGACACCTCTGGGGCATCAAAACACCCATAGCATGTAGGTGGAGGCATGTCCCATCTTCATGTATGACAAAGCCCAGGCTATTTTCAGTGCATTGGAATTGAGAGCATCCCTACTGAGATGAATGTATGTGAGGCAGGACTAGAGGAAATGCTCTCTGCTGAAGCAGTTACCATTGTATGTGTCTGGGAGTGCAGGACAGGGAACACATGCTTGGGGGGCTACCAAAGCTGCTGGAAAGGCTGCCAGAGCTGCTGGGGGTGTTTTTGCAGCTGAGAGTGGTGCAGAAGTAGGGGTCAGGTGCTCTAGTAGTGCCTGGAGGGACTGGAATATGAGTTCAGTGGTTTGGCAGAGGGTGGAGAGTTCAGTCATGTGATGTGTGAGGGAGGATTGGGTCAATTGCACCTGGTTCTCTAGGTGTAGCAGGTGAGTCCAGGCCTCATCCTGTGGGGCTGGAGTCTCCAAGGAAGTATCTGAATTGGCCAGCTGAGACATAGAATTCTGCAGGTGCTTAAGCCTAGTGGGGAAGTGACAGATAGCAGCTCAAAGATTTCTTGCAGGCTATGAGGGGCTTCCAGACCAGGATAAGAGACCTGTTCTGCTGTAAGAGTAACCTCTGGGAGTGATGACTAAATCACACAGCTAGCAGAGGGGAATCCAAAGTGTATTAGATATGTAATGGATAATACAAATAGTAGACTAATCACCTAGTAGAGGGGAATCCAAAGAGAACAAGTTTAAGGATCTCCTCTGCTTGGTGCAGTGCATTAGGGGGTGGTGGACATGTGGGCTGTGTAGGTGACCAGAGTTAGCCAAAGTATGCAACAATGGATCATGGAAAGTTCTGGGGGTCTCTGGAGATCTCTGGAGGCCTGTAAAATGCCCCAGAATTGTCAAATGAGCCTCAGGGAAGCAGACACAGGTGAGGAGAGTTGGTGTTGGACAGGGGCAGAGGTCAGAAAAGGGTAGTCCTCTGACACTTATTCTGCCCAGTTGCCCAAGAAAAGCATTAAACATTTGAAAAGCAAGGAAAAAAAAGGAATGGAACAAGGCAAATATGTATGACATATATGTATATATATATATATATATGTGGGGTTCTGGTTGGCTAGGCACCCCTTTTTTCTGGTACCCCTCACCATCTTATCTGTTAGGGGACCTGTCCAAGTCAGTCCCCATTCTTGTTTTCCTTGTTCTGAGCCATCCTTGCATTCCCACCCTTCCTTTCTTGGGTGACAAGTACTTTCATACCAGGGCTATCCAACAGTGTTACTTTGGAGTGGCTATGCCCCAGGAGGCTGGAGATCAAGGCCAATTAAGATGAAATTCCACTTTTGGGATCAGACTCTGGACTTAGTGTTAGGTAGTGTTTTAATAAGAAGCTCTAGAGTTGATTTTCCAAACACTGACATTGGGAATCCTCAGACTTGTTCTCTCTGGATCTCCCTCTGCCAAGTGAGTAGTTAGACCTCTATAACTTCTCATAGACATTGAATATATTTTGGATCCCCCTCTGCCAGTTGTGTGACTTAGTCACAGCCTCCAGAGGTTGCCCTTACAGCAGAATAAGTCTCTCATTTCAGTCTGGAAGCCCCCTTTTAGCTGCTAGAGTTGGCTCTTGCTCCTCAAAGTCTCTTCCCCACTGTTGTGTCCCAACTCCAGCCTAACTAGCTATCAGGGGACTGCTCACACCAGACCCTCTGGTTTGTTTCCTCTGTTCCAAGCCTGCCTTTCATTGCCATCCTCCCATCCTCTGGTGACAAATACTTTTGACCAAGGGCTATCTTTTGGTTATATTTTTATGTGGACACATGCCATGAGTCCAGAGATCAAAGCCATTTACAATGGATTTCCATTTTCAGTACAATCTCTGGAGTTGTGGCAATTTCCAGAGTTTGCACCTTGGAGTTAGGGTTAGAAGTTTTCCTGAAGTGTCACACCTGGCCAGGGAGCTCCTTAGACTTGTTCTCTTTGGATCTCCCTCTGCCAGATGAGTAGTTATGTCC
>JAGGAV010008037.1:0-20050 GCA_017657295.1 Termitomyces sp. DKA64 | reverse complement strand
GTCTGAAGGTCAGCTAGATAGAGGTGCCAATCCTGTTGGACTAAGCTAGGCAAGGGTGGGATGGTCCAGAGACCAGTTCCCTTACATGGAGTGATGCAATTCAGCAGGTCTTATCAATGGTAGCAATAATAAATGTGCAGTTAATCAGTTCACAGAACCTCCAAGCAGGTAGTACTGGTCAGTTCTGTGATGGGTATGTAAGTTGATAACACTTTGCAGATAACAGCTACCTGTTTGACAGGTCCTTTGTGGTGTACTTGTTCTTTCAGGATATTGTAACACTCTTTGTCCATGCCATCAGTCTCTAGGCCCTCCTGCTCAGATTCTGAGATTGCTGTGTGGATAATGCCAATAATGAGGCTGTTAGACAGCCAGTTAGCATATGTATTAGGCTCCATCTTAGGGTCAGGACTGCTGATTAGCCTTTGTGTATTTTTCTCTGATGTAAAGATGTAGTAGTCAAGTCCACTCTGCTGAAGGAATATCTCAATTTTTATAGACAACTTTGTGAACTTGCCAGCCACATGGTCAAAGGGAGGTTCAAAAGATGACCAGTGGGCATTGAGCTTGGTTGGCCAAATGTCTGGATAGGTGGTATCAATGGTCATGTGGATGTTGTTGTGACAGGTATTGTCAGGGAACTGTCCATACTGGACCCCCTAGTTTGTTTCCTTTGTTCCAAGCCCATCTTTCATTGCTGTCCTCCCATCTTCTGGTGACAAATACTCTCAACCCATGGCTACCTTTTGGTTATATTTTTATGTAATCACGTGCTATGAGTCCAGAGATCGAGGCCATTTACAATGGATTTCCATTTTCAGTACAATCTCCAGAGTTATGGCAATTTCTGGAGTTTGCACCTTGGGGTTAGGGTTAGAAGTTTTCCTGAAGCATCACACCTGGCCAGGGAGCTCCTTAGACTTGTTCTTTTTGGATCTCCCTCTGCTAGGTGAGTAGTTATGTCCATAGACCCTTGTACAGTACTGAATAGACTTTGGATGTCCCTCTGCCAGTTGTGTGACTTAGCCACAGCCTCCAGAGGTCACCCTTACAGGTATGGGCAGAGGGGAGATAGATCCCATAGTTTCAGTCTTGAGAGTAGACAAAGAGGGTTGGGTTTAGGTGCAAGTACAAAAGTGTAGATGACTGGCATGATCAGTGCCTGCAGGGTCTGAGAGTGCCAAGATAGTAATGTGTAAAGAGACAGGAGGATTAGGTTGGAGATGGCAGTTCTTGTGTTTTGACAAGGTAACTATACAAGTGTAGTATGCAGTCAGCAGTAACCCATAACCTATTTAGAAACTTATTGTTATTTAATCAAAAGCACTAAGAATGATAATAAATGTTATTCAGTCTCATACAAGTGACTGAGGGTTCTTGCTATGATGAGTCCATATATATATATATATGCATGTGTGGACAATTGGTTCACTGCCCATCAAAGTGTGATGTGTGGCAATAATGAAGTGGCCACCTGATGTGATATATGATGAGTTTGATGGGAGGATAATGACACCTACTAACAGATAGCAGTGACAATGATAGTGGCAAGAGCAAGAGCAATGGCAATGGCAATGGCAATGGCAATGGCAATGGCAGCAACTTTGACAACCTTGACAACTGTTGTCCCCGTCCTCGCAAATGCAAAAAGCATCAAATAAGTAAGGATGAAGATGATTTGTAAGTGAACAGTTGATGGACTGAGTCTTGTTACGCTCGTCATTGGATGCTGTTGTAATTGTTATTGTCTCTGTGCGCATGGACTTTATATGCTCGTGACCTCTGTTATGCTTAGTAGTAATTTATCTTTTGCACAAACATAGATGAGTCTGATTATTACCAAAAAGAAATCATTGTTGAGGACTGATTACAAGAGAGCGGGAGATGACCCCTGAGAAATAGTGATATTCACCGAGCCTTAAGCTAGAAGCCAATTACTCACGAAGCTCTCATGAACTGAAGGGATTATAATCGAATCCAAGCATATGTCCTGCTCAATTTGTGTCCTATAATGAGGAGTATCATTTTTAATTATTTTGCTTCTACTACGATAAGTTCAAAATGAGTTCAAGGCCACTTTCAAACAATACAAGGCAGAATACCCAAAATACTATACACTTAATTAACGTCAACGACACCCTTATAATGTAAAAGGTTCGGGAAAGGGCTGTGAAGGTGCTTTTCGGATTCCAGAAATCAGCGACGAGCGGGTTGAGCAAACCTAAAGACTTACAAAGCGATACATCCCTGACATCCGCATGCGGAGGAAGCATTTAGAGGGTAGACTTTTCTTCTCAGGGGATAACCAAGCAGCGTGAAGTGGGTGATCTTTGGGAATTATAGTATTGAGATGGTCTCTGACTACATCCCAACCGCGACCGTTATAATGTAAACCAAGAACTCGAATAAGTTGTTGAAGGTGGTTGTGAAAAATAGTGTGATACATCCGGGTGTATACATCATCAAGATCGGGTGCAATGATAGAATGGCCTTGGTGAACGTCAAGGTCCACACCGGTTGATGCCTTAAGAGTTTCAGGGTGTACGCGTAGGCCTCCGAAATCACGAATGATGAACCCCTTGAGTTCCTTCGTCACCAGGTCAAAGCGGGCTAAGCAATTCTGAGGGTGGCATTCAAAGGCGACTCCATTGTGAAGCACGGAAGGAAGGAAGGCATCGAAGAGCATGCGAACAAACCTAACAATTCTGGAGGTTAAAAAATTGAGGTCAAGGTCTGATCGGAAACCTACTTGCTGAGCCATCCAACACACTTCTCTTCTGTATCTAATCCAAACACGCGTATCAGAGGAGGAATATGCCCTCCCTCTCCCCTGTGTCCACTCTCTACGAGAGCCGTACATACGATTAGACGTTCACCTGACTCTTCACTGGTGTTCTCATGGGCCTCGCGGATGATCGCGGCACAATGTTTTGCTATCTCTCCATCTGGATGCCTGTGCACAACACTTGCAAGTTCTTTCGCAACAGTAAGAATCTTGGGGTCTATGGAAAGCGCAGGAACAACATGCTTAGAGAATCGTGGGCCCAAGTAGGCAGACGCAGGAGAGATAGTTCGTACGGCGGAGGTCAGCTTGATGCCGACTGCTAGTTTGAGCGATAGCCCTGTATATACCTCTGGGACGATGACAGATCTACAAGTACCGTGAGCATCTTTACAGACCATAAATGGAACTGTTTTAACCGTATACTCTGTTGGGCGAGGATATCGAGGCTGATGTCTTCGGGGTAGATCTCTACCTCCTTAAACTTGTCTTGTATATGGGTGACCTGAAGTTCATGAACGGGTATTGCAACGTAATTCTCGCGAACTTCTACACTGCTCCCAGCTTGCCTGAACATCGCATCTACAACAGGCCGCGCAAGATCCTCAAAGTCATGGGTTATGTGAAGATTATCTCGTGGGACCGCTACCAACCTCAATCGAGGGTGATAAAGATCGATAGTCCCCGGAACGAAGTCTGGTAAAGGCGGTAGAAAATACCGCAGTTTGTGCATCTTTGGCGAGAGATTCTGAGGTCATAACTAGTCACCGGAACATGAAGGTATACGAACTGGATGTGTGGGGTGGCCTTCTACTATAGACTGTTCCCATTCGATACTCGAAGAAGAGAATTTGGGTGCAGGAGGCGGGTTCTCATAGGAATAGGCTGAGAGACCATGAGCGCAGTGGGAAAGCTTAACAGATACAACTCACTTTGGCATTTCACAGAGTTGAAGAACTCGTTAGAGATGTCCTTGATTAAAGTTTTGTCCAGGTTCAAACTCGACCCAAACTTCTCCCAAATCGACACAACACTCTTGCAAATTGTGAGGCGTGTTGATAATGCAATGTCCCATCCCTGTCTTGATAGGGCGCTCAGAGTAGCTGCACTCAAATTGTCATGCTAGTCGTTCGCAGTTGTCAAATTCAGAGAGAAGAATACTAATCAGAAACAATACCTCGCTAAGGGGACCGCTGCAACCAGGTGAGATCTCAAAGATGAAAGGCAACATATCCAATGGATCAAGCAGGCCAATTTTCCTCTCCGAAGAACCTGTACTCTCGTGAAGCAAAGGAACGTGATGTAAAGCGACGATGGCCAGGATGTCCTTTGATTCGTAGGACCGTGGTGGTGCGTCGGAGTCACCTAAGAGGATCACGGCGACGCCCATGGTCTCTACTCCGAAGATCGGGACATATAAGGCCTTGAGTAGCGATTCGGTCACGAGGCAGGAGATGATGCGTGCATTAGTAGCGAAGATGGCTCGATCGCTGGGATTCAAGTGGGCAAGTCGGGTCGAAGAGATGGACATAGCCCGAGATTGAGGGTGGACTGAATGAAGGGTGTGATCATCCATCAGGAAACTGCATACTCCAGGATGCGGTGTCTATTGTCAAGAGGTCCGGAGGGTCCATCTTCGTAGATGAGTATTTGATAAATATGGCCTATATGGCCAGAGTAATATTAATACCCGGAGCGCGTTCACAATTTTTATCCCGCACTCGATTGCAATGGATACATACACAGAGAAAATCGAGTATTCATGCCGTTACAGTCTTACGGAACTGCAAGGTTATAGGAATGAAGTAGTGTATCGTACGGGAGTTTACTTTGTCCTAGTATAAGTATTGAAGGCTTGACACTTCATTTTCTCTGTAATGACAAAGAATAATGCATTAAAGTGTCAGGATCAGGTGTCAGTTGAGTTGGATTCGAAGCCTAACCGAGCGGCGGCACCGAAAGGCACGGGGACATAGTCGTCTTAAGTAACGACCTCCCGTGACTTTCTTACTTAAAACTCTTGTAAAATTCAATCCACACGCTCAGGGAGAAGTTCCTTCGACTCTCCCACGATTGAAGTCCGGGTACTTCACACACAAGCCGCCTTGCAAACTTCTTGTGCGAAGAACCAGCATTCTGAGTGATCTGAAGAACCGAGTATCGGCATCCGCGGAAGTATTTTCGAATTCGTTTCGAGTATCGCGGAAATAAGCACTTGTTGTTTTCCAGCGTTCTATCCGCTAACCCCATCTTCATTTTGACACTCAGATGCTCGTTTTCAAAAGCTTCTTGGCATGGGACCTGACTTTTCATGGCGAGATCGTTATCCAGCTCATTTTACAATTGGCCTGAGTTTGTGATATTGGCGTTGTCGTGGTCTGTTGCATCAGGATCGCCCCATCCAACAGTAGAACGATTGGGATTGATTGTGGAACCGCTGAAGTTCCGGCTTACCTTGTTCTCACTTCGAGATAACAGTCCGATGCTCGCTGTATATGCTCTCATGTCATGGCAGGCGGTCAGACTTGCTTGTGGGGGTCCGTGTTCAAGCCTAAACATCTTGGCTACGCCGTGAATTTCGTTGAGAAGTTCATTTGCCAAGGCTCTTAAGTGGCCATAGTCGATGTGCTGTAGCCAATGCCGGCAACATGATAGGCTCAAAACTGCTCCGTCGTCGATGACCTTCATATTTTTCCCAGAATTTTTTCTTCCATGACATGTTCGTAGCTGTCGGAGCATGCTATCCGGCGACACCGGGGCCATGGTGGCCCTATGCCACTTCTACTTTGCATTTTTTGAGATAGATCCATGACGTATATGAACTCGGGTCGCGTCCTTAAAAGCCAAAGCCAGGAGAACTATGCTTAGCAACCCCCGTCAGTTCAACATGGTCCAGCTGTCTGGAAAGCTCATAGCAGCTGCTTTTCTTTCAGCAGTTGTTATTGCTGCGGGTCCTACGAAACAATTCAACTTTGATGTTGTCAACGCGCGAATCTCTCCCGATGGATTTACTAGAGAGTAATCCGTTCTCATCCTCTTGACGCGAAACTCGCTAAATGCTTGACAGTGCTGTTGTGATCAATGGAAAGTTTCCGGGCCCAGGTGAGGGACAACGCTAGCACGTCAAACCCTTGCTAGCAGACTCAAACTATAACAACAGTGGTCGCAGTAAATAAGAATGATAGGGTAAAGGTATGGGCTTCTACTACACCGAACAAAGGACTCGATGATTGATTGGCTGAGCACCATATCTTTAGATCAGGACCAACAACAAGCTTGTAGATCCTGGTATGCGAAGGAGCACTTCTATCGTAAGCCACATAATCATTCAGATATAAGAACGATAATCGAAAGCTTTGTAGCACTGGCATGGATTCTTTCAAGCCCGCACGTCTGCTATGGACGGACCAGCGTAAGTCGCCTTGTCGCTTCTCATTGGCATCCAATGTACTGGAATTTCACTAGATTTGTGAATCAGGTATGGCCAATTTTTCTGGGTGCAGGAAATTTAAGCCAAACTATCTGATACACTTAGTGTCCGATAGCGCCGTGAGTGGTTATCACACTTTCATCTGCCAGCATGGCATGAACTCATGATTTCCAACAGAAATACGACATTTTTCTGTAAGCATCAGTGGACCCTTCATTACGATGTTGTACCTACTTCTTCCTTGCCCAGATGAGTTCGACACAGCTGGTCAAACTGGAAATTTTTGGTGCGTCTATACCCACTTATACTTTGAGTCAGATGTCAATTGCAATGTCACAAAGGTACCACTCTCACCTTTCCACACAATATTGTGATGGTCTACGAGGAGCTTTCCCTGTCTACGGTGAATGACCTTTGATGTTAAACTTCGCCTATTGCTAACCACCTCCCAGATCCACAAGATCCCCTGAAACACCTTTATGATGTGGACGATGGTAAAACTAGGCCATGTTGATCCAAACATTTTGTTGCAACTCATCCCTCTTTAGAAAGCACCATTATAACTCTTTCTGACTGGTACGAGTGTTTGTATCGTGCAATGTCTCGTATTAATCAAATTCAAAGGTATCATACACTTGCTCCTGCGGCTCAGAACGATTTCTTCAAGACAGGAGCTGTTCCGTAAATCTATAATTTTTGCTTTATGTATACTCGATCAACTTATTCTTCATCAGTGTCCCAGATTCGACTTTGATCAACGGTGTGGGCCGTTACAATGGAGGTCCACTTGTCTCATATGCCGTCGTCAACGTCGTACAAGGCAAACGATACAGGTAGAAAACACAAACTGAACCCGTGAAGTAACTCAACGCAACCATTTTTATAGGCTTCGCATATTCTCGATGGCTTGCCGTCCATTCTTTACCTTCTCCATTGATAATCACACAATGGGTCAGTAAACTCGGAGTCACAGATTCATATTTACACCTGATGAGATTTCAATTAGATGTTATGGAATTTGACGGTATTGAACATGACCCTGTCCCAGCTCAGAATTTTGATATTTATGCCGGTATGTTGTCATCGACACGTGTGAATCAGGTCAGCCGATAAAATTCTAAAGCGCAACGCGTTTCTGTGATTTTGCATGCCAACCAAACGGTTGATAACTACTGGATCCGTGCGCCGTAGGTCCTGCAGTGATATGTTCTGAAAATGAATTGAATAACTCCCTATAGTCCCACTGGTGGGTCACCTGCATCCAACCCCAACTGTAAGTCAAGTGAAATTATTATGCAATCGAGGGTCAATTGGTCAATCATATTGCGTACAGTTAATCCAAATCTTGCCCTCGCCATCTTGCGCTACAAGGGTGCGCCAGCAGTAGAACCTACTACTGTCAATATCCCAGGTGTCAAGCTTTTCGAAGGCGACATGCACGTAAGTAAACACCAGATTGAGCCTCGACTTGTTAAATTGACTTTCGTGGCAGCCTATTGCATCTGAGGGCCCTGGGAAGGTGACTTTGGTTCAATCACAAATGGATTTCCTATAACTAAACGAGAGATCTCTTGTTAGCTTGGCGATGGCCCTCCGGATGTGGCTTTCAATCTTCTGATCAGCCAAGTATGTCTTTTGCCTGCTTTCCAGAAATACGCTGATATGGCCTTGCAGCCTAATCCTCCCTTCTTTGACATCAATGGTATATCGTACATCTCGCCTACCGTACCAGTGTTACTTCAGCTTCTGAGCGGAGCCAAAGACCCCCAGGATCTCTTGCCATCGGTAAGATCATTCTCCTACATAGACATGTCTTGAAACTCAACTGTTCTATAGGAACAAGTAGGTGGTCCTGTTCTAAGGCCAGAGTGGTTGCTAATGCAGACTCGAGGTTTTCCTGCTTCCTCCCAACAAACTCATCGAGATTTCAGTTCCTGGAGGAGGACGTAGGTCTTTCCCCTTTTCTTCATGATTCTTAGGAAGCTTACAGAAGTCCCACAGAACATCCCTTCCACTGTACGTCTCGTTGCTGATATTTACAGACGAGCCTCATAATGACTTGAACTAACACAAGTGCATGGTCACGCATTTGATATTGTCCGAACTGCCAACACTGACGTTGTGAACTATATCAACCCTCCGAGACGAGACGTTGTTGCAAGTTCGTCACTCTTCATCCAAACTCCTCGAATCATCGTCTGAAATGATGATTTAGTTGCAGGTGGAAATGTCACCTTCCGCTTCTTCAGCGTATGTATGAGCGTAACATTTCATTCCGAAGTCTGAAAGATTTTGTCTAGGAAAATCCCGGAGCTTGGTTCCTGCACTGGTCTGTATCGCTCAGAGAATTCTTAGGCCTGATATCTGACTGTAATATTTACAGCCATATTGATTGGCATCTGGAGGCTGGCTTGGCGATTGTCTTTGGCGAATCTCCCCAGGATAATATTTCTGGCCCGAAAGCGCAAATTATTACTCCAGACTGGAAGTATGCGACTCTTCTGATTCTGTCCTCTGCAATCTGCTTGCTGACCGGTTCTTCCTAATTAGGAGCCTCTGCCCCACTTACGATGCCCTTGAAGCAGAATACCAATGAATGCTCGGAGATTATTAGCTTATGTTGATATCATACCTTTAGGTCCTTCCAATTATTTTCGTCACGCAACTTCACTTCCTCCTGTACCATATGTAGCAGATACGTGGCAGATGACAATCATACCCATATAATAAATGCGCGAGAAGTTTTATTGTGCGTGACACAGGAAGAGATTAATATGACAATTTGCAGAAGTACAATAAAAAAATCAGAAAACTCTTATTCGTTGAAAGAGAATTTTTGTTGGCTTATACCTGGATGGCGCCACCATGTACCTGTTCGGCACCTGCTGGGTATGCTGCTGGCCTTTTGTAGATGGATCTTACCTGACATGTATTGAGGCAGCCTTGCCATGGGCCCCAGTAGGACGAAGAACCGTCCCTTCCAGTGTTCTCCTTGGTGCAATCGGAGGCCAGTAGCTCTTGGAACTGACAGATGCGATTCTCTATAAGCTGCTGATGCAGACGACTCAAAACAACTATTTCTATGCCCCGAGATGTGGGGCTAGTGATATAATTACCGCACACCATTGCGAAAAAGGTCAGTCACTAGAATATCGAGGAACGTCCCGATCTTCAAAGAGTGGGTAGTGGGAGCTGTCAAAGTTTGTTCAAATAATTGATGAAACTTGGTCGGCTGCGTTTGCCATTGAACCAACTTGTCCTGTCGCCAGCCGAGATTTTAGGCTGCTATATGCCTCCATAACGTATGACGTCTTATTTCTTCCCCAAAAGAGCAGCTCCTTTGACGAGACATCGTGAAATTGAGATGAAAGTTGCCTCTAGATAACGAACTTTTATTTGGTTGTTGATTACAGGCTATGAATAATTGAATGGGCGCTATAGCACTACAATCAGCGAGGATGTTGCCAAAATATATCAATGAAAAGACGATGGCTCGATGGATTTGCTCTCTGCAGGGTCACTCCAGAATTTGAAAAACAGTTGACCTTAACATGTATACAATGACATTAAATCAAATAACAACACTGTGGAATATTTCTATCGATGCGTTATAGTACATGTAATCCTTTTCGTCCATATCGTTCAAGAACATATGCCTCGGCCATAGCCTGGACTCCCTTCTCCGGGATCTTCATCAACACCTTCAGCTTTAGCAGCTCGGCGAGGGCCATGGCCATCTCATAGTGTTCATTGGACACCCAAGTCTCTGTCTTGAAACAGACCATGCCTCGGCACGCCTCAAAATTATTGTCTGCTACTTGCAACCTTATACTGAACTCCTTCGTCTTGCGAACGTCTTCGGGTTCAAAACGAATGGACATGGCATGCCTTTTCCCACAAGGCTCCCCCAGATCTCCATTGCCTCTATCAGCATAGCCTTCAGTGTGTGAGTCTCACCCTCCCATGGAGCACTGGCTTGGTTGAAAAGGCAGTACATGAATGTGGATAAGGACAGGTCCAGAGGGGACAGCATGCTTGAGATCATTGAAAGCCATCTGCTCCAGGGGGCCCCAGCTCCAGGTGGCATCCTTTGCAGTGAGGTCAAATAGAGGGCAGGCATGATGGGAGAAATCCTGGATGAACCTCTGGTAGAAGTTAGTGAAGCTTAAAAAAGCCTGCACTTCCTTCTTGTTCTTGGGCTCTGGCCACTCTGCTACACCTGTTACCTTCACTGGGTCCATCTTTGTGGCTCCCATGTGGGACAATCAACCTGAGGTACTTGATCCAGGTCTGCTCAAATCACACTTCTCTGGTTTGAGATAGAGCTGGTGGAGGTGGAGGTGTTCCAAGACAATGCATGTGACCTGGCAGTGCTCCTCCAGCATTTTGGTGTAGATGAGGATGTCATCAGGTATATGCACACTACACCTTCAGTGATGAGGTGCTGAAAAATGTTGTTCATCATTGTCTGGAAGGTGGCCAGGCTGTTGGTGAGTCCAAAGAACATGATGAGAGGTTCAAACAATCCCTGGTTGGTCTGGAAGGTGGCCTTCCATTTGCCTCCCTCTTGGATGCCTATGTTGTTGTAGCTCTACCAGATGTCCAGTTTAGTGAAGTGCCCCAGAGGTTATTGATGAGCTCAGAGATGAGGGGAAGTGGGTAACAGTTCTTCATGGTCATGGCATTAAGAACCTGATAGTCCTGGACCAGTCAGAGAGAGCCATCCTTCTTTTTGATGAAGAAGACTGGAGAAGCCATTGGAGATTTGGAGGGGTTAAAATATAAGCAGAGTACAGGTTCTCCTGCAGAAAGGCATTGAGCTTGTCCTGCTCCTTTGGCACTAGTGAGTAGACTTTACAGTTTGTGGGCTTGGAGTCCAGCATTAATTCAATGGTGTGGTTTCACTGCTTGTGCTCTGGGAGTGAGTTGAAAGAGGCCTTAGAGAACATGTTTTCAAATGCATGGAGATATGCTGGTACAATGTCCTGGAATGCTCAGGACACGGAGTTCACAGTGAATGCCTGGGCCAGCCACTAAGAGGTGGTCTGGCTAGCCCAAATCTCTGTGATAGAGGGTGGAGAGCATAGGGTGGTGGTGTATATCCAGTCTCCAACTTCTACTGCCTCATCTGGGAACTCTGGGTCACATAGGCCATTGAACTCTCCTCCTAGTTCCTTCTTCAGGGCCCTGCCATCTGCAAAGGGGAGATGGCTGGTGCAGCAAGCCCAGGTGGCCACATGCTCTCAAACTTTAGCCTGGCACTCTTCCTTGACCTTGGTGGTGCAGGTGGAATATCTCCAGGGGCACCAGCTCATGGCTACCTTGCCTCAGGCCTAGTCTACTTTGGGGTGATGCTCCTGGAGACAGGTGAAACCCAGGATCATGTCCTGCTTGCCTAGGCTGGTGACAGCAAAGACAGCACATTTAGTATGATTCCAGTAGTGGAGGACAAGATCTACCATGGAACTGATGGCCTTGGCTTTGTTGGGCATTCTGTCAATGTTGAACACTGGAATGGGCTTGAAAAGCAGCTGTGTGGTCAGGCTGTAGTGCTTCATGAACTCCAAGTCCAGGAACAGCCCTGTCACTATACTATCTAGGAAGGCAGTGACTCTGTGGGTTTGCTGGATGTCCATGGTCTCAATTTCCATGTCAAGGTGCAAGGAGTTCATGGAAGGGTTTGTGTTCACTACATATCATTGGGGCAGTTGACATTCCCAGGTGGGGCAGCATAAACAGAGCCCAACTGGCATTGGGGAGCTTGGCTTGGGGTCCAGAGTTGGTGTTTGTATGTCTGAAGGGGAAGACTGAGGTTCTTCTGTCTTAAGGTCATTGGTATTGGGAATGGCAATTTCATTTTCTACTGACAGACATGTGAGCCTGTTAGTACTCAGCAATGGAGGCATACATCTCATCTATTGCTTGACTAAAAATCCTCCTCCAGGCCCAGGAGGGGGGTGCAAGTGCCACTCTCCTCTGGAGTCAACTCCTGTGCTGGCTCATCTGGAGATGGAGCTCTGGCAGTGTCCTTTGCAGCCAACAGTTGCAAGAGAAACTCCTCTTGCTTGGCTGTGAAGAGGTAATGTACCTTGAGACCCAATGAGCAGTGTTGTGCAAAGTGCCCCAGTTTTTTGCATCTCTGGCATAGTAGTGGCACAGGGTGATGCTGTTGGGTGGCATCCACATCCATGGGAATGCCCAGTGGCAAGGGTCATGGCATAGGAATGGCCAGAGCAGGGTTGGGTGCTGAAATTATGGAAGCAAGGTACCAGAGACTGGTGACCAGAGCTGGGTGGTGAGTCAGGTGTGTGTGGTGTAGCTCCCATCAAATCTCCATGAGCTGCCACTGATCCTGGGCCACCTTATACTAGGAGGCAATCTGCTCATTGTACAGATGGCCCTCAGCAAGGTTGTCAATGCACTCTAGCAGTGTGGGGTGCAGGCCATCCTGAAAGGTGAGGCATAGTTGAAGACCATCTGGGTAAGCAGCTTGCTTGACTAATGCTCAGAAGGAGTCAATATATTTGTTCAGCATCCATTTCCCTTGTCTATACTGCTCCCTGTCACATAGTGCTAAGGTGGCAGTTTTGGCAGGGTCAATTGGGAAGGACTCTGCTTGGAAGTCCTTTTCAAAGGTGGCTCAATTTGCAAAGCTCCTGATGCCTCCAAAGCATCAGAACACCTATAGTGCATAGGTGGAGGTGCATCCAGTCTTCATGTATGACAGTACCCAAGCTATCTTCAGTGCATTGGAGTTAAAGGCATCTCTGCTGAGGTGAATATAGGTGAGACAGGGCTGAAGGAAGCACTCCTTGCCAGAGCAATTGCCATTATATGCATCTGGGAGTGCAGGACAGTGGATCTGTGCTTGGGGGTTTACCAAGGCTACAGGAGGGACTACCAGAGCAGCTGGGGGTGGTTCTGCCACCAGGGGTGGCATAGAAGTAGGGGGCAGGCACTCTAGTAGTGCCTGAGGGGATTGGGAAATGAGATTGATGGTTTGGCAGAGGGTGGAGAGTTCAGTTGTGTGATGGGTGAGGGAAGATTGAGTCAGTTGCATCTGGCTCTCTAGGTGTAGCAAGCAAGTCCAGGCCTTGTCCTGAGGGGCCAAGGCCTCCAGGGGAGTGTCTGGGTTGGCAAGCCAAGATATAGAATTCTGCAAGTGCTTAAACTTGACAGGAAAGCAACAGATAGGGGGCTTGGAGATTCCTTGCAAGCTATGAGGGGCTTTTAGACCAGGGTTAGGAGACTTGTCCTGCTACAAGGGTGACCTCCAGGAGTGGCAGCTAAATTATGCAGCTAGCAGAGGTGAATACAAAGTATATTAGGAATGGTATTTAATGATACAATCGATAACTGATCACTTAGCAGAGGAGAGTCCAAAGAGGACAAGTCTAAGGATCTCTGCTGCTTGGTGTGGCACATCAGCTGGTGGCAGAGGCATGGGAACAACTGTACAAACAACTGGAGCTAACCCTAACTTCAGGAATGTGCTTAACAAGGGATCATGGCAAGTTTTGGGGGTTTTCCAAAGAAAAGGATGACTTCCAGAGATCAGGAGAACACCCCAGAGGTGTTGAGTGAGCCTTAGGGGAGGGGAGTCAGTTGAGGAGAGTCAGTGTAGGTCAGGTGCAGCAGTTAGAAATGAAAGTCCCCTGACATCACCCCCCCTCTAGCATGCAGTGTCTTGACATGTGGAGTAGAAGAAGTTCTGGATCACCTGGTCAGCTGGTGAGATGGAATAGAGCTCTTGGATGGCTCAGGGTGTGTCTGGATGCCTCTGGTGGAACTCCCTGATGAGTCTAGGTGCATACATGTTCTCCCACAGTTCCCAGGAGATGTCCTTGATTTCATGGCCTTTCCACTTCACCTTGTATTGTAGCTGCTGCTGGAATAGGCAACTGTCCAAGATCTCCTCCACCTTATACTCCTCATTGTCATTGACCACCACTGGAGGTAGCAGGAGTGCTGGGCATTGCCCTGGAATAGGATCTGCTGGGGCCAGTGTTAGTTTGACCACATTCAATACTGAATGAAGCTGGCACATTCTGGCAGGGAGCCAGAGTCAATAAGCTAGGGGTCCTACCTGCCATTTTACTATGAAGGGTCCCAGTAGTTGGTGCAAGAGCTTTTTTGACAGTTGGGTGGTCATGATATTGGAGGTGTCCAGATAAATTCAATCTCTGGGCTGGTGCTTGGATGGCAGGGTCCTTGGACAGTTGTAATACCATGCCATGTCATCCTTTGCCTTTGCCAGAGCTGCTCAGGCTTTCTCCTATGTGATCTTTATCTGATCCATGAATTTATTCACAGCTTCATTCTCCAAAGGTTGGGCCTGGGATTTGAAGCCTATGCATGGGTGATGTCTGATGTCCAGGAAGAAGGGCAAAACTTGAGTGGCCACATGAATGTGGTTGTTGTACTGGAACTTGGCATTGGGGAGGAGTTTATCCCAGTTGTCCTGGCACTCATTGCAGAAGAGGCAGAGATATTGTTTGAGTTCCTAGTTCACACATTTGATCTGGCCACCAGACTGTAGGTGATAGACAGTGGAGGTATGAAGCTTCACATTAAGGAGTTGGTAAAGCTCCTATTAGGAGACTGGTCTCCAGACTGTGTCCAACTCTACTTCAAGCTTAGTCTAAGGACATGCCCACTCTTAGCACATCTGAATGACTACTCAGCCTGCCCTATCCCCTTCTGTCTTCTAGTAGTCAGCCTTGATGAGTCATATGCATGGACCTTACTCAGCATTGATTATTATTAGTTGTACTTCATTACATACTGGGGCCCAATTAGTTAAACAGTATTAGTAATAGCACAGCCACCAATGTAGTATATAAGGACAGCCTGTGGATAGAATATCCCCAGGCTGAACAATAGCAGTGTTCTTCTAGCCTACACACTGAATCAACTGTAAGCTCTCTAGCAATATCTGACTGCTTAGTCTGCCCTGCTGGTCCCTTGTCCAACTCTTGCTTGCTTCCATGCCTGCTTGACTCTCACTCATCACTGACACTTGCTAGCCTTGTGGAAGGAGTTCTGCAGATGTCAAGTGCTCCTCTTACAGCTCCCTGGTGAAGTCTGCTATGAACTGCAGACCCCAGTCAGACACATAGGCATTAGAGAGGCCATGGAGCTTCCAGATGTTCTTCTAGTATAGGTTAGCAGTGCCCATAGCAGAGCAAGTGGTATGAGTGGGGATGGAGTGAGCTTGCTTGCCACATAGGTCCACCACTACCATAATGGCATTATAATCATAGGCATCAGGGAGCTTTACAATAAAGTCCACTGAGGCAACACTCCATCATTCCATGGGGACAGGTAGGGGATGGAGCTGTCTGGAGAGGAGGCAATGTTGGGGCTTGGTCCAGAGGCAGAGATTGCATATACTAGTGTAGGACCCAATATACCAGGACATCTGTAGCCACTAGTAGTTTTGGGACACTAGCTCCAATGTTTTCCATTGGCTGGGGTGTCCTACAATTCTCTGGTGGAGCTCCAGGTTGTTGGACATGTAGATGTGGTCCTGGAAGGTCAGGAGCCCCTCATGGAGGGCCCATTTGTCTGCATGAACAGATTTGGTGCTGGTGGTGCATCCTGATTTCAGCACCTGGGCTGCCTGGGCAATGAGTTCCTTCTGCTGACTGTCCCAGTTTCCATGCCAGATGTTCCAGAGGATGTCTACCTCTGCTCCTTCAATGACTGGACCTTCCATGGCTTGGATTGCAAACAGTTCAGGCTAAAGAAGCATGATGTTACTGTTGTCATCCCCTCCAATGTGGTGGTCCACTCTTTAGGACAGGGCATCCAGCTTCCCCATACTCCAGCCTAGCCTGTGGTGCAGCAAGAAGTCAAAGTTGGCTAGGTAGAGGGACCACCAATCCTGTTGGCAGTTAAGCTTCTTAGCCATCTGGAAGTACTCAAAGTCCTTGTGGTCTGTTCAAACTTCAAACTTATGCCATGCACCCTCCAGGAAATGCCACCACTCTTTGAAGGACTGGATGATGGCCAGCATCTCCCTGTCATAGATCTCATAATTTTTCTCTACCACATTCAGGCTCTTTGAGTAGAAGGCCACCAGATGCCATTTTCCATCCTCCTGGGATTGTTGAACTTCTACCAAAGGTTCATCCAGGGTTTCTCCCATCATGCCTGCCCTCTATTTGACCTCACTGCTAAGGATGCCACCTGGAGTTGGGGACCCCCAGAGCAAACTGCCTTTAATGCTCTCAAGCATGCCATCACCTCCAGGCCAGTCCTCCTTTTCCTGGACAACAACTCTCCCTTCCAGGTGGAAGCCAACAGCTCTGACTTTGCCACCAGGGCTGTCTTATCACAACAGTTCCAGAAGGATGGAAAGTGGCATCTGGTGGCCTTCTACTCCAAGAGCTTGAACATAATAAAGCACAACTACAAGATGATGATGAATCATTTTATTTGTTTTGAGACCTATTTTACATGTGAACATAGTGTCCTAGGTCCTGCAGTACATAATGGGGAGTGGGAATTAGAGACACTCCAGCTAGTTCTCCGGCCTGATCCCTTTTCAGCTGATGCCAGTTATGCCTCATAGCTACTTTACTATAATTTGACTTTGTCAGAGTTCATACTACTTCCCACACACTAAGTCCCCACACCATCTGCCATTAACGTGCCTTCCCAATTTCTGAACCCAGCTATACTTGGCAGGGCTTAGTCAGAGTTGATTGGTGTAGGGCTGGAACCCAATTGGCCAGCTCAGAGCCTCCCTCTAGTCAACTCTCACCAAGGGTAGTCATGACTCCACCTGTCCCCACACCCAGATGATACTTTCAGAAGATTAATCCTGAGATTTGGAACCCGCAACAGAATGGCCAGTGAGCTACCTAGTGACAGACATGCTGGACCAATTGGCTAGGCACCTGATCAAACTGGCAACCACTGAATCCATCCAATGGACCACATAGTAACTTCAGCAGCCTGATCAAACTATTGACTCCTATCCTCTCACCTACCTGTACCTTGACCTGCTTGGTCTGCAAGGACTCTGAGACCCTCTCCTAAATCTGTCAAGCCAGGGAAACCATTTGTTTTTCTCATCTGGTCATGGGCATGGTGGTCACTGTGCTTCTTTGTATCATGTGCTGATTGGTCATTCAGGGGTGGCCTGACCAACAAAGCCTTCCTAATCAGTCATATGCAGGCAGTGGCTTTCCAGTGGCATTGAAGTAACCCACATGGTGTCTAAGGTGTTTTCCACACAGGCGCACTTAGCTAGAGTCAAACCCTGACCTTGCACTTGCAAGTCACATGACCTGCTTTTTGGGACATGGTAGTGCCAGCTGAGCCACCGTGCTCCAGCACAACTACAAGATTCATGACAAGGAGATGCTGGCCATGATCTGGTCCTTCAAGGAGTGGTGGCACTTCCTGGGGGGAGCACAGTATAAGTTTGAGGTTTGGACAGATCACAAGAACCTCAAGTACTTCCAAATGGCCAAGAAGCTCAACCATCAACAGGCCTAGTGATCCCTATATCTAGTTGAACCTTGATTTCTCATTGCACCACAAGCCAGGCCAGAGTATGGAAAAGCCAGATGCCCTGTCCTAGAGAGCAGACCATGGCACTGGAGATGACAACAGCAACATTGTGCTCCTTCAGCCAGAACTGTTTGTGATCCAAGCCATGGAAGGTCTAGCTGTCCAGGGAGCAGAGATGAGCATTTTCCAGGACATCTGGCATAGAAACCAGAGCAGTAAACAGGAGGAGCTTGTCATCCTGTCTGGGCCCTGAAATCAGGACATACCACTGGCACCAAGTCTGTCTGTGCTGACAAGTGGGCCTTCTGAGATGGGCTCCTGACCTTCTGGGATCACATTTATGTGTCCAACATCCTGGAGCTCTGCCAGAGGATTATGGAGTAGCACCACAACTCCCAGATTGCTGGATACCCTGGCTGATGGAAGACATTGGAGCTAGTGTCCCAGAACTACTGGTGGCCCCAGATGTCCTGGTATATTGGATCTTACACTAATACATATGATCTCTGCCTCTAAACCAAGCCCCAATGTCACCCTCCCACTGGACAACTCCACCCTCTACCTGTTCCCATGGAGCAATGGAGCATAGCCTTGGTGGATTTCATTGTAGAGCTCCTTGACACTCATGGTTACAATGCCATCATGGTGGTGGTAGACCTATGTGGCAAGAGAGCCCATTTTATTCCTACTCACACCACTTACTCTGCCATGGGTGCCACTAACCTATACCAGAAGAATGTCTGGAAGCTCCATGGCCTTTCCAATGCCTATATATCAGATTGGGGCCCACAGTTTGTTGTGGACTTCACCAAAGAGCTCTACTGACTGCTCAACATGAAGCTTCACACCTTCACCACCTACCACCCACAGTCTGATGGCCAGACTGAATGTGTAAACAAGGAGCTCAAATAGTACCTCCACCTCTTCTGCAATGAGCACCAGGACAAATGGGATGAACTACTTCCCAACACCAAGTTTTAGTAAACAACCACATTCACATCACTACTCAAGTGTCACTCTTTTTCCTGGACACCAAGTGTCACCCATGCATGGGCTTTGAGCCCTGGGCCAAGCCCTTGGAGAATGAAACCATGAACAAATTTGTGGACAAGATGAAGGTAGCTGTAAGGGTGACCTCTGGGAGCAATGGCTAAATCATGCAGCTAGCAGAGAGGAATCCAAAGTATATTAGAAACAGTAATTGACAATACAACAGTAACTAATCACCTAGCAGAAGGGAATCAAAGAGAACAAGTCTAAGGATCCCCACTGCTCAGTGCAGTGCATCAGCAGGCAGCAGAGGCATGGGAATGACTGTATAGTAGAGTTACTCAAAGGTGCTCAACAAGGGATCATGATAAGTTCTGGGAGTTTCCCAAAGGGGAGAATGACCTCTGGAGATCTCTGGGGATCTGGAGAATGCCTTGAAGTCATCAAACAAGCTTTGGGGAGTGGGAATGGGTCAAGGAGAGTTGGCTTGGGTCAGGCACAGAGGTCTGAAATGGAAGTCTCCTAACAGTGGTGCAAGAGGAAGCTAGGGCAGCTCTGTCAAAGGCAAAGGATGACATGATACAGTACTACAATGGCAGAAGAACCCCAGCACCCAAGTACCAGCCAGGTGACCAGGTTTACCTAGATGCCTCCAGCATTACAACTACCTGACCATCAGAAAAGCTCTTGCACCATCAATTGGGACTGTCAGGGGACTGCTCATTCCAGACTCTCTGGTTTGTTTCCTTTGTTTCAAGCCTGTCTTTCATTGCTGTCCTCCCATCTTCTAATGACAAAAACTTTCAACCCAGGGCTATCTTTTGGTTATATTTTCACATGGTCATGTGCCATGAGTTCAGAGATTGAGGCCATTTACAATGGATTTCCATTTTCAGTACAATCTCCAGAGTTATGGCAATTTCCAGAGTTTGCACCTTTGGGTTAGGATTAGAAGTTTTCCTGAAGCATCACACCTGGCCAGGGAGCTCCTTAGACTTGTTCTCTTTGGATCTCCCTCTGCCAGGTGAGTAATTATGTCCATAAACCCTTGTACAGTACTGAATAGACTTTGGATCTCCCTCTGCTAGTTGTGTGACTTAGCCACAGCCTCCAGAGGTCACCCTTACAGCAGAACAAGTCCCTAGTTTCAGTCTGGGAGCCCCCTTTTTCATTGTTTTGATAAGTTAATACACTTGTGTCATTTGTTCTGATAAGTTGGTGCAACTGAAAGGTCTCTTCCCCACTGGCAACTTGTTACTCTCTGTGCTTTCACTATAACCCAGCCAGCCCCTCCAGCCCCTCCCCCTGATGCTTCAAGCCCCCAG
>JAGGAV010008036.1:0-20112 GCA_017657295.1 Termitomyces sp. DKA64 | reverse complement strand
AGTCCCACTAGTGAATAGACCCAGAAGCAGTGGTATTGTCAGGACTGGGGGGGGGGGGGGGTTTCCACTATATATACTACATTGACTAGTATGATTACCACTACTCATTGACTCAGAGGGGGTTGCTGACTGTGAGCTATTGACTAAGTGGGCCAGTATGTAATAGAGGCTATGTAAGCAACAGTAATCCTGCTGAGTAATGCCAAGACAAGTATGTAAATAAGTATGTCACATAGGGTGGGTACAGGGCCAGCTATTTGCAAGATAGAGCTGAAATGGGAGATTGCAAGGGCAGCCAGGACAATGGATAGAGTGGAGTGCCAATGGTTTAAGGCTAAGCATAGCAAGGGCAGGATGGTGCTAAGGACCAGTCTCTTGACACATAACCTGCAACCATCCTCCATCTTTGGTTTAGTGGCAAGATACATTATGAGTATTGGAGTCTTGTATAAATGTGGATCAGGCCAGGCATTGCTTGCCCTCAGGGAGCACTTACTAGGGTTGCCTGAGTGATCACCAATGGAACACAGTAGCAGGTGCATCCACTATGCTCCCTGAGGAGCTTTCTCTCTTTCTCTGTGAGCTTGGGGAGATGAGGTGTCAAAGTGCAAGCATTGGCATATCAGATTGACTGTGTGTGAGGGAGAATCTGAGAGTCTGTCTGCCAAGAGGTTGCACTTCTGCTGCTTGGCTGCTTTAGCCACATTGTTGGCATTGATGAGGCACTGTATTCTTATGTTCTCCTCCTAGATGTCTTTGTTAAATTCTGTACTCTGCAAACTCAATCCACAGAGGTCTGAGCAATGATGCTTGTATTGTCAAGCTTGGTACAAGGGTTGATGTTCATGTTTGCTGTGAGCTTAGCCTGGAGAGCAGTGTCAGAGAGTGAGCACACAAACTGGGTATTGGCAAGTAATGCATTGAGATTTTCTAGCTCAATATCTCTGTTGGCAAAGTGCTTATCCCACTGTTTGAGAGGAAAGGATGGTATTCCAAACTCTGTGTTCCCATTTATGGGGCAGCACATATCTCATAAATGCTGTGAAATAATTGTCAAATGACATTGCATCAATTTGTGATTGGCTTGCATGGTACCACTTAATGAAGTGGGACTCTAGCATCTCATTGGCTACAAAGCATACAATTTCCATGGACTTCTTTTCCAAGTGTTTCAGAGATGTGTAACAGGTGTTGGACCATTCATAAAACCTCTCAATGTCTAGACAGCCCAAGGTCAGCATAGGGCAAGCCTTCAATTTTGTTGCCTTGATTTTGGCAAGCAGATAATTGTTGGCACTATTGGATGTCATCATGATAGATGGTGTTTGTTGATGGTGATTGGTGCATGACATTGATGGCAAAGAGCTGAAGAACAGTTGTTGTTTAGCTGAGAAGGTGTATTGCTTGTTGTGCAAATCTGAGGAAGCTTCCCTCAGTGCTGAGGGATTCTCAGAGTGGTGATAGGGGAGGGGTCTGAGAATTTTCCTTAGTAGTCTCAGAGGTTGCTTGTCTTGGAGTGGATGTTGTGCACATTGAGAGTGTTGGTGCCAGGGTTACTTGGGATGTTAATGCTGTTCTATTTCTTGCCTCCTGCCAAGTACTGAGCAGGGTAGGCATCAAAGGTGTCCCTTGGGGGTTTTGTGGCTGTGTGTAAACTTCTTAGAGGCTATGTCTGAAAAAGTGGAAGGCTGTCTTGCAAGGCAGCCTCATTCAACCCAGTCAGACAGGACAAATGTAACATTGTTGCTTATAAGACTAGATAAAAAAGCAAAAAAGGAGAATTGAGCCTTATTTGAGGTAATATCACATGATCTTGTTTACTTTGCAGTTGATCTCCCTTCCCTCTTCTTCAATTGTTGTGAGTTTACTAGGATGGGCTTACAACCATGTACACAAACAGATGACCAAAATACTGAAGCATGTCCACTTGCATGACTTGCTTATGGCACAAATCAAGTTGAGAAGCTAACCTGCTGTGCTGTAAGCAAGTCATGCCAGTGGACATACTTCAGAATTTTGGTCAGAACTTCCAAAGGTAGGGCACTGAACTTATGTCAAGTATTCAATGTTCAGCAGAAACAATTGTCTATATATCTATCCTTCCTATACTAAGGTATGCTGTGCCTTGCTCAAAGTAGCCTGCACTCAGGAATGATTATGTAATCACAAAAGTTCCATTAGTTTCTTGAATCTCCAAAATCTCACTCTCAGTTTTGAATCCTTCTTCCACCTATCTTGGCCAAGAACATTGGATATATTATTGCTGAGATGCATTATAGAACTCACATTTTGGACACATCTAGATTATTTGACATGTAGTGTGACATGTGCTTTCCTTGAATATATTATGTGGACACCTAAAAGTATTGCAGTCTTTGTAACACATGAGTATGTCATGTTTCATAATGTAAAGATGAGTCAATGCCAAGAAGCTCCTGGCAGAAGTGTTTGGGAGCCAAAAGTATGGCTTAATTCTTGTTCAAGGAAGCAATCATGGCTTATTTAATGACATCTGCTAGTTGTGTGCTCTGTGGAGGCAATGTGAACAACCATCCACTTCCAGGATGGAGGTACTTACCCAGAGCATGATGAGCATCATCAGGGCTTGAAGAGTTGTCACCTTGACTTTTGTTATGTTCTTGATGTCTAGTTTCACACCAGTGGTCCTAAAATATTCCTTTGTCTCTGCATATACCCACAGCAAAGGGCCAAACTTCCCCACTTGTGAGGATGAATACAAGGTATTTCAAGGAATGTTAATCACTAGCACTGGCACTAAAATAAGGTCATTCATCATGACTGGATAATTGTAAATCAGCATTGGAATAGTGGTTTGTGCCATGATATGGCATAGATTTATATTTTGCAATGCTATTGGTATCTGTTAAGGCTCCAACCATTTATTTGTTTACTCCCAGCTTTTACCATGTAGTTTAACATCTGCTGTAAATGGTAAATAAATAGTGAATGGCTCAACAAGGGATGTTCTGAATCTTTGATAGTGATGTAATTACTTAGTTGACAATGATGCATTATTCCTCTGTAACTAGGTAGCTGGTGAATGGCATGGACAGGATTGTATTACAAGCATAGACACAATGCATTATGTGCAGAGAATGTAGTACAAGACCCTAGTCTGGGTTGCCTAAGTTCAAAGACATTAGTGTGTCACCCCTTACTGATATCCTTGCACTTGCAGAAAGCATCTTGACTTTTTTGAGAACCCTTCCTGCCTTCATACCACTGGGAATAGAAAGTAATAAAATGTACCATGTTCTCAATCTGGAAGAGGGCAACACTGCTTATGTTACTTTCAACCAGCACTTTGATCTCTTGTTTAATGAGGATAATGATTGCCATGATAAACAAGGATGGCTTCATTATATATGACAGAGTCTGCATGGCATGATAAAGCTCTGCACCTATCTCAAAAGTATTTATTGGGCAGATGGCAATATGCTGCTTGACCTTGTGAGGCTCAAGCTTGATCATGTCAATGATGAGTTAGTCTATCTGATGTGTGCTCATAGACCTCTTTTCAATGTTATCCTTGATACTGACTACATCAAAGCTCAAATGCTAGTGAAGAAGACTGTATGGTCCTTTTAGAGAAGCCTTACATCAAACCCAATCCTTTAATTGAGTAAGTGTGAGCTGGAGTTAGGTATCTTTGAACCAGTATTTGTTCCAAAATGGAAAGAATTGACATCACAACCTGACAAGATAACAAAAATAAAAGTGAATAAACCAGATGTGGATTATCATTCACATGCTAGATATGCTTCCAAGGAGTCAGTCAGCCTCATTGATTTGACAATAATGGTGTGAATATTGTATTAGGAGAAAATGAGCCAAGAAAATTGAATAGAGTTGCTGATTCATCAAAAGGTGACTCTGAGCACAGTGTACTAATAACCTTAAGGTGAGATTTATGAATCTTATCAATCTGGGCACTGAATTAGCTGTAGAGAACATTCAAGGAAGCCAAAAAAAAAAATGCTACAGTGAGGGAACTCAATTTTTGTCCTATCCTTATGGTTCATCAACCACATTAAAAGGAAAAAAAAAATCATCAGATATCAAGGCATTGAAATTAATATGAGTGACAAATTGGAATTAGACTTGTCACCTGGTAAATCACAACAGAAGGGGCCACCTAATACAAGTTGTCAGCATTACAAAGAGCCCATTGTTATTCAGAAAAATAATAAAAAGCACTGTAAATGGTACATTTCCATCTTATAAGTACATTCACTCCAATCTAACTATGATCCTTGATAAGCTTTCTCACATTTACATGTACAGTCAAGTCTGGAAAAGCTTTCAAAGACAAGCTCTTGTGGTTGCCTCCTGGTAATCTTGCCAACTCACATTTGGAAAGCCCACCCCAATATTTATGCTGCCAACTACAAACTCTGCATCTGCTCCTCAAATTAGTGTTTTGTCTGGCAAATCATGAGGTTTTTCTTGAAGGAGGGCATCCTAAACTCTCAGCTTGTCCAAACTCAGGCAGGAATTTACAAATTTCTTGCAGCCTGGATTCTTGAAGATGATCTACTATTAACAACTAGTGACAGACTGTTGAGATTCATTGTCTATTTGCATACATGAAGTCTCAATACTTGTTGCCAAGTGATACTACTGTGCAAAACATGCTCAAAAATATCTATGCAGAGCTATATAGTAATGTTAAAAAGATTGAAAGTAAGCAAGATCTCTCTATAATCATACTTGGATCAAGTATCAAATTCACTGCCTGGCTAGAATGTGAAATCCAAGATTGCAATTTTGACAGATACATGGTTGGTCTACTTGATTAATGATGTTCTCATTTGCAGACACACTTGCATGCTGGGTGACTAAAGATTGGGAGCTCATTGAGTGGATTATTGACTTCCATCCACTCAAAGACAAGAAACATGAAAGTGCTTATGCTGCTAAGAGTCTTGCCAAAACATTGTCAAATTGGGAGATCCTTGAAAAAATAAGTTGAAATTCTATTTTTGGCTGAGAATACTCTCTGATCTGCCTCAAACAATGTCTTGCTGGCTGCTCTGTCTTGCCTTATCTAGGTTTATGTAATTTGAATCACTGTGAAATAATGGTCATTTTACAATATTTGCAGTTTTTTTAGCATCTCTCTTTGCAGGTTTATCCTTATTTTAGTCAGAAATAAAGAGTAAGTTCCATGTGAAAATATAAACAGAGTCATGTGACCATGCTTGGTAGTTCAAGTTGGTTGAACTCCTCCTGCACAATGCTTTACTGTTGCTTCTCTCCTTGCTTATGGGTAATCATTGGTCTCAAGAAGTCTACTATTAGGAGGATTGGTAGAGAGTTGGAGATAGATAAGATTCTGGAGGCTGCACTGCTAAGCTCATTCTATGTGATAAGCAGGTATTGTTTGACAAATCTCAACTGGGAGACTTGATACAGTCATTCAGGCCAACAATTTTATCAACATCATTTCTAACTCTGTCTCAAATGCACTGAAGGTGGCCAGGTATCAGTCTGCTACAGAGAGGAAAGTTCCTATGCTCAAAAATAGACATTGGTAAACATGACTTAAGTATCCTCAGTGGCATCAGAACTGGATTGTGGAGGACTGGAAAAGGGTGTTGCACAGAGATGAGACAAAGATTAACAGGATTTGGTCAGATTGGAAGCAGTATGTATGGAAGCTTTGAGGGGAAGGCATTTTAGACTGGACCACTACACCTACTTCAAAGCATGGAGGAGGGAATAACCTTATCATATGGGGCTGTATGGGTTGTAATTGGGTACAAAAGCTGGTAGAGGTGGTGGAAATCATGAATGCAGAGCAGTAATGTGAAATTTTGGATGATGGAGCAAAGGAGAGCTTTGGGAAGTTGGAGATGGAGAAGGGTGCCCACTACTTTCAACAGGACAATGCACAACTCCAAGAGGGCTGACAAGTGGTTTGAGGACAACAACTTCAATGTATTCTGGTGATCAGCCTAATTCCCTGATATTGACCCTATTGAAAGCCTCTGGGAGTACCTCAAGGAGTGGCTTAGGCAGTACAAAACATCTCTTCATGGTGTGCATGAAATGTGGGAGAGGGTTGCAAAGAAGTGGAATAAAATACTACCAGAGGTATGCCAAAGACTGATAATAGAAGGATTCAGGCAGCTATCAAGGCAAAAGGAGGACATACAAAGTACTATATACCAACATTAAAGAGGCTCAAAGAACTGTCCAAATGAGTAAATATTTTAGAATGGCCACTACTCCATCAGTTTTGATTCAGATTACTGATTCAGATTACATATGCCTAGATGCTATTGGTAGCTATGCTTTTATAGTATTTTCCATGATTCAATTATTAATTTGGGTACCCCTAGTCTCTCATCTCAATGTAATCTTTTAAAAAGTAAAAAACATCAGGACAGCTTTTTGAGCTACTATATATCACTTGATTTAGTGACCTTATTTCTGGGCCATTGATAGGTGGCTCAAAGGATATCCTGAACTCAATTTACTCTGCCTCAATGAAGAAGATTGGAAGCTTCTTGAAAGCCTTAAATTCTTACTTTAGGTATGTGCTTGTGAATCCTATCTGATCCAACCTGACATGTTCTTAATCTACTAGATCTTTACTAAAATTACCCTTCAAATGTCTCATGCTGGAATACACACTCTGTAGGTGCTGCCAATGTATGAACACATGACCAAAGCACTCAAGAATTATATTAATGATCCCTCCCAAGCTTCTCTTGTGCCTGCTGCAAAGGCTGGGCATCTGAGCTTGATGAGTACTATTCAAAGGCATGCAGATGTCAATATAATGTCATTGCAACATGTAGGTATTTTGCTTTTGTATATATAATACTAACTAAGTTTTCCAGTTCTTTACACTTACCTTCACATTTTCTGGTGTTGAAAGCTTGGTGATGACTGTGCTATGGATGCTTCTAACCTTTTCAAGCATGTCTATATGAGTATACAAAGAATCTTACACCGGCACCCATCTAAAAGCCAGTTACTCTTGTAACCAGCCACTTGAATATCTCGATCCTGTAAGTATGTTGAGTGTCCAAGACCCTTGCCTGCCAGGCTGGTGAATTGGGAAGATTTTTGGTGGCACAAAAGGTGTTCGGGGATGGTGATTTGAAGACTCCCCTGCTTTGGTGGAAGGTCAGTTGGATATTAGCTTGATGCTGCATGGCCCTCATACTGAAATCTTTGAATTCAAGTTGTATTACCATGAATTTTCAGTGATTGCCCTCATGGCACAAGCATTTCTGTCAAGCATCTTTTCTCGACGTCTCATCATCTGTGTACTGATGTCCAATCATCACTTTGGGTGACAACAATCCATGACTACAATGATGACCAAGTGTTGGATCAAGCAGGGATTATTGAAACTTACTGCCGCCAAGATGCAGTCAAGTCATTCAATTCTGTATTTATATCTTGACAATGTGTACCTTTGACAAAATGTAAATTGTTTTGGGGTTGTAAACTATTTGTTTACTGTGTGTTGACTCTTTTTGTTTACTTTACTCCAAGTTGTGAATGAAAACTGAGTGGGTGGAGTCTTAGTATTTGTTTGGGCACTGTCATGATCCAGAATATAATAAATATAGAGCATACCCTTGCAAGGCATTCCACAATGACTTGTGGTTCATAAGTCTCAAGACTTAGTACTCCATTCAAGGATGCTGCCTTGTCACCTCATAATGAAAATTGTTATCTGTAGTGATCTTTCCTACAAAAAACGGGACACCAAAAAATTTGCAATCATGGAAAGGACTAGGTGAAATCGGAGTCAATTCCTACCCTGATGGACACTACTTGGTTATGCAACATTCAGGAGCAAGAAATCAGCTCTCTTCAAACCTAGACCACTTAGTATTCTCTGCTGATGGTGGCTTTATTGTGGCAACAATTTATCGAGTTTGCTTCCCTTTTTTTGTTTTTTTTTTGTTTTTTTTTTCCCAGTTGGGCAGCCCAACTTTACCAATGTTGATACGAGCATGACAATCTGGGTATAATACATGGTAGTCTGCATTAACAACAGTCTTGGGTGCGTTGACCTCGGACTGATTGGTATTAGCATGTGATTGATAGGAAGCATAAATGGAAAGTTCCTTCCAGCCCTACTAAGTTAAGCTCTCCAATTTTCCAGAGCAGAAAAACTTTAAGCAAAAAGCCAACCCCCAGAAATCTTCCCAACCTCTTCATCAGTATTAAAATTCATTTGCTTCGAAGTCAGACAGCAGAAGATGCTCTCGGACAAGAATCATATCGAGTACAAATTTACAGGTTTCACAAGTAATGATGAATTATCATCAGGAAGCATTCATAGTAGACTCTAACTGCTTCAAACACGATATCCCACATGCGCCCCTCGTCCAATCCTTAACCAACCGATACCGAAACGGCTTAACACATCCCGGAACCGCACAAGTCGTCGGCCGCAGTAATGGTTGTTGTCCAGACACCTCATGCGGTGGAGATATCGTCTTGATCTCGGTCGGCGGAAGCGCACATGTCGGGACAGAAAACGTGATTTGCATGTGTACACCGGCGTCTGCGGGCTTCTCGCCGTCCGCGGTAGGTACCCGCGACGTCGAGATCCAGCGATACATCGTCGGAACCTGGACCTCCCTCTCCAGAACTTCCTCTTCGACCTCCTCGTCCTCAACCATGGCGTCATCATCTTCACCTTCGTCGTCGTATTGTTCTTCGTCAGCATTGGATTTTTTCTGATTCTTTTTGGATCGGGAGGGGATGTAGACGGAATTGGAGTTGGAACGCGTGATGTCGGCGGGGGTGATGTCGTCCATGTCTGGGCGTTGGGCAGTATTCCGTTTCTTTCGGGGACGGGATTGTTTCTTGAGGAGGCGGTTTATAGTTTCGAGCTGTAATTTGTAGGGGATTAGCGTCACATTTGAGCAACTGTGTGTACACATACCTTTTCGTCCTCGAGCTTTTTCTCGGTGAGGTTCTTGCGTTTCCTCGCTGTCTCTTCCCGTCGGAGAGCAAGCTCTGTTTCGTTGAGAGGCGCCTTCTTCTGTCGAGAACTACCGAGCGAGACATGGGAGGGATCCATAACATTCGCCAGCACAGCTTGTCTTGAAGTCAACGACCGTTTGCTAGGCAGCTGAGAGTCCACAGAGTCCTCCGACTCAACCGTAGGTGTCTCATATCTGCTCGACGTATGCATCGTCGGCAACTTTAGCCGTATCTTCAAGTTTACCTTCGGGAGGTCGTACACGTCCGACTGAATCTCGTCTTCCTCGTCTTCCTCTTCCGCAGCCTCCTCATCTTCATCACCTTCCTCCTCCTCATCGTCCCCCTCAGCAACAGCCTCAATATCTACGTTCGAGCCGTCCTCGTCATCAGGCTCGTCCTCATCTATCCGTTCTTGTACCCGTCTCCGTGGACGATCCCGAACCTCCGTCTCCATATCCATGTCCGAATCAAGCTGCATGTCTGAGCGCAACGCGCGCGCACGACGGGTGCGGGTGATCATAGGCATGGTTCAGGATGAGAATTACAAGTAGTGCAGTGTATGTAAGAGCCCAAATCAGTCATCCTTCGACATCATTTCCCAGGCTGACGTCCTTACCAGTATTATTGGACCCCGGATCATTTGCTCGATAGCTGAACGTGAACGCTGCTCCGCGAGATTTCATTTACAGTCTAGCGAGGTATGTAGGCGGTTGGATGGGTAAGAGAGTCAGAAGTTAGATAAGGAAGATACTTATATGAGGATGTGTTTGGGTCAGTTAAGCGAGAACCGCGTCGGTGGCGCATAACATTGTTAAACACAATCGATTGTTGACCAGGAGCATTCTTCGGGCTAAGCATAAACCGGAGAACAGTGCATAAATCCATTCAAATACGTACGATATATATATATCAAAAGCGCCTGAGATCACACAGTAGAAAAAACAAAATCACATATGCATTAAGGGGGAATCGAACCCCCGGCGGGTCGAACCGTTCAACTGAATGGCAACGACCCAGGTTACCACTACGCCATTAATGCTGGCAAGCAAGTCCTGAGTGTAAGTTCTCAGTATTGAGGCTCAGCTAAATTCAGTTCCAGTCCGGGCTTCAACATCGGTTTCATCGTTATCGTCATCAATATAGCTGGCTGTTTATAGGCCAGTATTTATGCGAGTCAGGCCTCAGGGTCTGGCGAGACCTCTTCATCCACGCCAGAAGGTCCAGCTGTGATAACGGCTGCTGATCGGCGAGTCGCCTTTTGATGAGTCCAAGCAGCAGGCGATGAGGCCATCATTTAAATTGGTTAAGAACAATCATAGACGTAAAATCTCATACAGGGGCAAGCATACCATTAACCTTTCAAACACTAAAATTATACTTGACCCGCGCCCTCCACTCAACGAATGCCGGCCACAACCAATACAACAAATGGCCCGCTCTCATCGTTGATGGCATGAACACGGTCCTCTCGCCCGCATCCACAGCTTCGATACACCTCCTCGCTACATCCACACGCTTCAACCCAATTGTATTAGGATTTGATTCGCGTACTGGGCCAGAATCGACGGCTGAGGCGCGGAAATCGCCTTCGACGGTGGAGGGGAGGACGCAGGTGAATGCGATGGAGGGGTGTTCAATCGATAGTGCTTGGTAGAGGACGAGGGACGCGGCTTTTGTTGAGGCGTAGAGGGTGCGTGTTGGTGGGGGGATCACGGCAGCGAGAGAGGAAATAAGAAGGATTGACGGGGATAAGGAAGAAGATATGAGGAGGGGAATCTGTGGGTGACAAGATATAAATAATGTGTGAATGGATCTGTGGCGTAACGTACAAAGGTGACAGCGGCAATGAGGGGTCCGGTGTAGTTTCCGCGTGTTGCGGCTGCGGAAATGTCTGCGGCGTGTTTTATTCCGTCGATCGCGGCCTGAGAAGGTGTTCCGCTCGGATCTGCTCCGACGCCTGCCACGGCCATGAGAGGCTGAAGAGCCGACACGCCTGCTGCGACGATTAGTGTATCTACGCCCTGCCATTCTATAAACCCCAGTTAATCAGAGAAAATGCTGAAGAGAGATAAAAACTCACCTTTTTGCAAAGTATCTCTTAGTTTCACCATGTCTTCAACATTCGCAAAGTCAGCGACGATGCCGAGTATACGCGACGGCGATGCAATGGCCCTACAGTCCTCTACGACCGCTACAATCTTGTCTCTCCGTCGACCGACTACACACACACGTGCACCACGCTCGGCATACTCTTTTGCAATGCTTTCACCGATTCCACTAGATCCACCGAGGACAAGTACACGTTCGTCATTTTTGAGGACTCTGACGGTACGTCGAGTAAGCGAATGCAAGTAGAGTCGTTTGAGTGTGAGGATTATGGGCGCAAAGGCGAGAATGGCGAGACCTTGCCGACCTATTCCGGCCATCGAAAAGTGCGTGTGGTACAGCAGTCAAAAGTGACCATGCAGCTGAATTGTACAGGGATGATATAAACCACAATGGCATCGTGATTGACTTAATTATTTATGTAACATCCGAAAACCGCGGACCGCAAAAAATAGACTTCAACTCCCTCGAAGCAGTTGGTTTTTTTTTTTACGATTTGGACTGCATACTGTGGACTCATTTAAAATATTCATTAATGCGTGTCAAACTTCGCTCCAAAACAACTCTAAAATTCGAAAATTATGGGAAACTTAGCTCGAAAACAACCCAAAAATTCGAAAATAATAATACTGTCTTCATCCTTGCCCTTCATGGAAGCTGACTGCCGTTTCTGATTAATCTGTACCACTGACTGATGCAAGTAAGGAAGATCTGTACTAATTTGACAAAGACTTAGATAATCAACAACGGCACCTGTTGTGTTGTTGTGAGGTGGGCGTTAGCCCCTTTATTCCAGCGATGAATGCATGGGAATCGTCCATAGAATCGCCGGATCTTATCTAAGGTCGATTTACGGACTTTTTCAGGTGTGTAGGGTGGGCACAGGGCTGGCTAGACCCATTTGGAAGATAGAGATGAGACAGTGAGGGGTCAGAAGGTGCATGGGTGGCCAGGGTGATGGCTAGAGTAGAGTGCCAATGGTCAGAGGCTAAGCCTGGCAAGGGTGGGATGGTGCTAAGGACCAGTCCCCTGACATAAACTGTCTGGAGGGCATAGTGGCTGGAAGTGTCTTTGGGTTCCTAAGTGTTGCTAGATGGCTAGGAATGTTGCTAGTGCATAATTTGAGGCCAGGTCCATATAGCCAGAGGTCAAAATCTCATGTGATTGATCATGTAATTGGCATGGTGCTTGCATGAAAAACAAAAGACTCTGAGTCTTGTGATTAGCCAAGTCAGGTATGCTGCCAGAAAGATGAGAGACATTCCCAAAAGTTCAGAAGGTTTCATACTGGTGAATGAATCCCTGAGATTTTGGCAAGGGGCCAATCAAGTCCATACTAATAGAGTCTCAAGGTTTGGCAAGAATAGCTGGTGAATGGTACAAAACCCCTTGCTCAAGCATCACATGATCATCTTGTTGCCCTACTCAGACTCAAAAACTGAGGGAAATCTGAATGTCTGGGGGAGTACTGAGGGAGACTCACCAGACTTTGAGAGATTGCAGGTCTTAATTTCCTTTTTTGTCCATTTTCCCTTTCATATCATTTCACCTCTGCCACTGCCACCTCTGAGTGTTGGCAGTATATGCTATTTACTATATTTTATATCAAACCTTATTCCATCCCTATTTTACTCATGTCAATAAAACCCACCCTCAGCTGTCTCTACTACCTTTGTCAAGACCTCTGAGGGGTGGGATATACTTACATTACTCATACATATACATTGGGATACCTGTAAACTTATATTTGTCTTTGTGTTTTACATGTTAATACAGCTGTCTCTACTACCTGAGAATGACCTCTGAGGTCCTATATTTGTCTTTGTGTTTTACAGGTTATTGGGCACCTGTTCTGCTCTTGCAGTGTGAACAATCTTGATGTGACCCAAACAGCTCATTTTTTTGAATCCATTATTACATGCACAAGGTGCATGGTGCCTATTTTGCATGGTACTATAGATAGTTTTTTTTTTGTTTGGTGTAAACATTACTACAAAGCTCTACAAAATGTCTACCACTGCAACAAAAAACCCATATATGTTCCCCAAAGATCAGCAATTTGACAAGACTAATTATGTACAGTTTAAAAGTCATGTTCTTATAGTGGCATGAGTTTGGGAAGCCCATGGTGTATATGGTAGTATGCACCCATAACAATTAGTATTTAGCGAGTAAAAAGACTCTCAAATATACCTGATACTGAAAACTGTAAGCATCTGCTGAAAACTGTAGGCAGAGAGAGTATTTAACTTGAATATTGCTCCAATGATCCCAAAAGAGGAGAGATGCCTACAGCAGCAATGACAAAGCAAGAAACAAAAGGTTGAGGGTTTGAACACATCACTGATTGAGAGATTGATCAAAGTGATAGCTGACATGCCTAACAAGGTGGCAGTGACAGCTACCCTCAGTCTCTCAACAGCTGGTGCTCATCCCAACCAAAACCCTAGCTTCCCTTGCTTGCAATTTGTTGATAACCCAGCCAATACACCAAGGATGGCTGTGATAGCCTCAAAGCAGGAAGGCAAAGTTTAGGGAAAGAAAGGAGGGAAAAAACAAGCTCACCATGCATTGCTAAGCCCTGTCCATGCAGAACCACAATTCCCAGACCACCCACCAGCTGACTACACTCTCAGACAACAACAAAACACATGGAAAGGTCCTGGTCTGTGCAGGAAAGAAGAGGTATAAAGAGGAGAGGATTTTGAGGGAGATAAAGAAGCAAAGTACTAGCTACAGCTCAGAAACCCCCAGGGAGCAGGTTTCTTAGGCTAATAAACTATTATTTTCTTCAGGCTTAAAATTTATTGCATTTTGCTTGAGCCTTGTGAACAGACTTGACCCAGTTGAGTTTGCAAACAAAATCAATTAAAATCTACCATTATACAAAGTTTGAAAGTGAGCTATATGAAACAGAGTCCCAACCACCTTTGTGAATTGGAGTCTTGATTAGTTTGATCTAGTTAATCAATTCTGACAAAACTCACATTTTACATCAATGGCTACCTAGAAGGAACAATAAAAAGGTCTACTGCCACTACCTGCATACTCCAGCCACACAAGAAAGACACATCCCCCCAGAAAAGAGGCTATTCCCTTGACTAAAGTTATGGAGTGGAACTCCCTAGACTTATAGGCACAGGAATGGGATATCCACAATGCTTGAATGTAGGGCTTATTATCTGTAACTGCAAAAACCTTGTGGGAATGGTGATTAGCATGGATGGGACAGGAGTGAATGCATGGAAAACACTCACTGAGGCCTATGGAGTTATCTTGGACCTGGTTGCAAAGGAGCAGAAAACAGACTGCATACCTCAAGGCTGACCAATGAGGAGATTTCATGGAACATATTGTCAACCTACAAATGAAGCAGAGGAGGACACTGAAAAGGTGGCTTCCATCAGTGATGGCATTGTTCTGAAATGCTATCATAGCAAGTATGTATGCTATGAAGACTAAGCCAACACCAAATACCAAAAACCCAGACTTGTTTGCATCAAATCAAAATGCAAGCACTTTAGACACTCTATCAAAAACTGTTACTGGAAAGGCAGAGGAAATGAGGGTCAGTTTCCTACAAATTTCAGAAACAGAGACAATGTGCTTGCCATGAGAGCTGCATCAAATGCCATGCCCAATGCAAATCTTCCTGTCATCACAAACTCCACCCCACAGCTCTGGTGGCAACTGTCACAACCCACTCCAGAACCTCTGGAGTCTCTCTCACATCTCCAGAGCACCCACCAATGCCTCCTCAAACTTCCCCAACCCTTGCCCACCATTAGCACCCACCCTGGCAATCTCTGACATTTCCTGGCAAACCCCAGTGACCCCAATGGACCCCAACCACAACACCTGCAGACCCTATCAAACCTTCAACCCGTTCCAAGCTCCTGGGCACCCCTGACATCTCTCCTGACCCTGGCCCACATTGATGACTTGCTCCCTCAATCTGCCCAATCACTCCAGAACTTGCCAACAACTATGGCATGTCCTGCATTCCCATCAGTTCCTATTATTATTTCACCATGGCCCACATTTCCACCAGTTCCCATCAGAATACTGCTGTGGCCTGCCTGTCACAACCCGTCCCTGGACCCCTGCCTCACCCCAGACCTCCTCCAAGCCAGCCCAGCAGGCCCAGAATGCATCCCCCCTTGTCCCCCAACCCCTATGACACTTCCCCACCCCTGATGCTTGCTACAGCAACTCCCAACATCTCTCCAGAAACCCCCAATGCTTCTCCAGCATTTCCTGTGATCTCCCCAATTTCCTCTCAGTGTCTGGCTAACTCCACTCTCCCCTGGTGCACATCATGGTTATGTATCAAGACAATACCAACACCTGGCTAGCCAGTCTTGGGACACCCCAAACAACCATACCCAAGACCCACCCACATGATCCAACATCAGATCCATGGCCCCAGAGGAGTTCCCCCTGTAGGTACTTAAGCCATAGAGTAGCAATAGCTAGAGTAGTCTTGATATTATCTACATTCTTGTGTTTGTTACATCTCTCATGTCTCCATTTTCTTGTTCTGTATCATCTTGTCAAATCTTATTGTTTCTGATTGCCTCTATCTCAATCTTATCAATCTTGATATTATCAGTTTCCATTTTTGTCTCCAGTCTCTCATCTGTTTTCTAAGTCTTGTCTTGTCTTGTTTCCTTCTATCTCTCACCTTGTCTCAACTTCCCTGGTTAACCCCACAGCCACCCCTGTTCCCTGTTGAAGCCCCTTCTACCCAGAACCTTTAAAACTTCCCATACTTATAACTTGGACCCTCTGAGTTCTTGTTAACCACTCTGGAGCTCTGTACCATGCTCACCCATCACTCTGCTCCTCCATATAACCTACTGGAGCATCCCAGACCTCCCCAGACTACTGCTATCATCTTCACCCACCCCATTTCACTCTTCTGGAGCTCACTGGAGCCAGGGATCATGAGTTTAGACATTGTGTCTGCCTAGTAAGGGACTTGCCCAGTGTAGCTGAGCCCTTGGGTCAGCAAAACCTGACATAATATCAAGACTCTCCCCTTACCCCATTCCCAATGTCTAACTACAGTCCTGCCTATCTGCCTACCAGTTATCTAACCAACTATTATGGTAGGCTAGTACCTAACCCCTACTATCCTCTGTTCTATCTGATGCCCAACCACTATATCACAGCCACTCCACAGTACTGGGCCCCAGAACCAAATCCTGCCCCCTATGGCCCATCTGTTAGTCAGGGCCCACCCCTGGACTGGTGCTGCCCCTTGTTGTACCCCATCAAAGGGACCTACTCCCACCTATAGCCCAACACCTTGTTGGCCCCTTGGGCACCCATGGCCCTGGTACCCTCAGCTTTTCCCCCTAGGCCCTACTATGCCTACTCTATCCCTGCTGTGGCCCTGGTCCTCCCAGAACAATTTGATAGATACTTCCCCCCTTGGCCTTAACCCTCCACTGCTCCCCCCATTCAAGCCCCACTCTCCCCTAGGCAGCAAAGAGTCAAAGCCTACATCCAACAATGTGATGAGGTCCTCTGCTCTCTCTGCCTAGCTCCTGACAAATTTGCCAAAGGAGCAAGAGCTCTCCTTGTTAGTCTGGGACACCAGAACATCTCTAGAACACCAGAGACCTGGGCAGATCACCTCCTGGACTTCTACAAGCACTACCAGCAAGGCACCCTCCCTGAGAATGTCAGGAGTACCCTCAGGATTGATGCTGGTCTCTGGGAAGAACTCTGTGCTCTGGCTGACAAAATACACACCAGCCTGAACCCCTGCCATTTTAAAGACCCCTTGGACCCCACCCACTCCTTCCATGTGCAATGAGGAGAATCCACCAGGGCTCAAGCCAATGCCCTGGCCCCCATTCCTCAATAACAGGAAGAGCTCAATGCCACATCTGATATTCTGAGGTCCCTCAACCCCACCAGAGGGTTATTCAACCAGCCTGCCACTCATACCCTGGCCCTCTCCACTCACCCCTGGGCCAACTCCATTCCCAGTGCCTTTTGCACCTGGGACCAGCCCACCAAACCTGAGTGCCCTGCCCAGAAACTTCCTCACCCCCTTCCTCCCAATGGCAACCTAGCTTCCACCCACACCCTCTCTTACATTGATGAGCTGGAGAACCCTGGTGGAGAACCTGCCCACTGAGAAGGAGCTTCCAAGCTCCCCAGAGACCAACCTCCTCTGTCAACCTCCACCCCTTCCAAGGATACACCCCACTCCTCTATAACAACCCCCTGCCCCCTCTCCAACAGCATCTCAGCCCTGGAGCCCCCACAGCAGCCCCTCCTCCTGTGCTGCCCCAACCCCTGCCCATCCCCTTGCCTAACTGCCTTGCCAACACCAACAATTCTGGGCTGCCAACCCCTGGAGGACCCCCTCCTTGCTGAGCTCTAGGACCTCCCCTGGGCAATGCTAGCCCAAGCCCTGGCAGCAGGCCTCCCAATGGTGGACCTCCTGATGGATGGGGCCCAGCCATGGACAACTTCCCTCCTCAGTGTGGAGGTGGGAACAACTATTATTGCTACTACAATGCCAGACCCCTGCCCTGAACCCAAAATGCCCAAGATAACACATGCAATGCACTGGCCCAGAAAGGAAAGCTCAACATTCAGAAACTGGGACCCTTCAACAGCCAAGACCCCTGGAAATGGCAGACATTCTTGACACAATGTCTTATGATGGTTCCAAGCTAAGCTCATCACTTTCCAGCTCAAGAGCTCATGAGTGGCCTTGCTGCCTCCTACTTGCAGGGCATTGCCTTTGATCACTACACAGCACTGCTCCAGTTTAACCCCAACAACCCAGTAGTTTCCAATTGGCCTGCCTTCATGCAGGAATTCTCCAGTAAGTTTGGAGTATTTGACACTGTAGCAGAGGTGGAAGAAAACCTCTACAACCTCTGGATGTGTGACAACAAATGATTCACAACCTTCATCATCCAATTTGAATGGGAGGCCTATGAGACTGGTTGGAACTACAATGCACTCTGATTTGCCCTTTGCTGTGCCCTCCCACAATGGATTAAGGATGTCCTCTGCCTTGCACCCAAGCAGCCCATGTATGACAGATACAAGGCACTCATCACCCAGATTGATCAGTGCTATTGGAAAGACTGGAGCAAAAACCAAGGCTGTGGAACAACTGGAACCCCTCTGGCAACCCCAGTTGGCAGCCTGGAGTGACTAACAACCCCTGAACTATTGCCCCCATGATGCCTGCTAATCCTGTACCCCAGTTCTCCCCTGGACATGGTCTGGCTAGCACCACCTGACCCCCCAGACCCTGACCCCCCACTCAGCTTAATGCTGCTGACCTCTGCAATGCCCCAGACCCTCTGGACTCCAGACCCAATGATTCCCTGGATCTGGACAATTCCCTGGACTCCATGGATGATTATGAGGCCCTGTGTGCCAATTGGATCAAGGACTGGCCCTGGATTGATGTCCTGATGAAGACCCAGGCATGTTAACAGAAGGAAGGGGCATGTATTCTGTGGTGAGCAGGGTCATTTCATCAATGATTGCCCTAAATGCCAGGTGATGGGATGCACCATCTGGACCATTGATGGAGAAGACTGTGACTATCAGTTCATGGAAAATGACCCAGTGGTTTAGGTCCCAAAGACACACTAAATTGCAGATCAGACTCCAATGTCTTCTCCACCCCAGCTACTTTCCTCCACACAATGGTAATCACTCTGGACACCCTCCTGGAACATCTCCCCTTGCACTCTACCCATAACCTCCTCCTCCATACCACCCTCCCCTTCTTCCCCCACTCTGTACCCACCCTGATCAACAGAATGAATGAATGAATGGATGAATTCTATTTATACCACCAGCAAGCCACTATGCAGGGCTAAGGGGCGGGGGTAGGGTAATCTTGGTACTCTATGCCAGGTTTATAAAGTGATATGCATATTCTGTATGTGCATATCTTTTAGTGTTTCATAGTAGAGCCTTTTCCACAGATTTGTTATAGCTTGTGTGATGGATTTGGTGACAGTGTGAACTACTCCTGGTGTCCATAGGTGGGTGGGTTGATGTGAGTTCTCAGGGTTTAGTGGTTGGGGTTTGAAGTTCATATCCTATGTCTTGTTGGATTGTGTCACATACATGGGTGCATGTTGTCCTGGCTCCCTTGGTGTGTGCCTTGTCCTCTCACACTCCTCTTCTTTGTCTTTTTCTCTTTGTCTTTGTCTTCCCTCTTCCCTTGCTCATATTCCTTCCCTGCCACTCTCATGTATTCCTGTCCATCCCACCTTCTTCCCTTCCTCCTTCCACCTGTCCATCCAATGCCTGTCCTTTCCTCTCTATCCTCCTCCACCAGTTTTCTTCATCTTCTTTGTTTCCTTCATCATCTTCTGTCAGTCTTTCTTTCTGTTGTGGTTTCTTTCCTGTCTTCATGAATGCACCAGATTTTTTGAGGAATTTCACCATGGCTTCTAATCCCTCCTTAGTACTGAGTAGTGTTCCCATTTCCATCTCCACATCTATTGCTGTTAGTATGTGTCTATGTGTATCATACCTTGGGCAATCCTGAATAACATGTTCTCTTTTTTGAAAGCATTCACTGCAGGGGCATCTTGTGCTTTCTTCCAGCATGAATTTGGCATAGTATTCACCTATAAATGTGTGATTTATCCTACATTGCATGAGCCTCACAAACACTTCCCTTGGTGTTCTTGTGACATGTTCTCTGGGTTTCCACCTTGGCTGTAGATGGTTGGCAATGGTGAATCCCCCAGTTGGTGGTGTTTTCTGCCATTTGTCATTCCATTTCTCTACTGCTTTCTCCTTGGCTTTCCTTTTTGCATTTGTTAGCATGTTGTATTCAGGTGCCCACATTTCTGCACCCTTTTTTGCTTCTTCATCTGCCCTTTTGTTGCCCTTGATCTCTATGTGTCCTGGGCACCAGCTGATTCTCATTGCTCTGTCAGCATGTCCCTCTAGGAATTTGTCAACTGTCCATGTGATGCTTTTCATTTGCATTTGACTGGGTTTGGGTTTTGGTCCATA
>JAGGAV010008035.1:0-20201 GCA_017657295.1 Termitomyces sp. DKA64 | reverse complement strand
CAGTAACATTGTGCTCCTCCAACCCAAGTTGTTCATGATCCAAGCCATGGAAGGCCTAGCCATTGAGGGGGTGGAGGCGGAGATCCTTCAGGACATCAGGTAGAAGAATCAGGACAGTCTGCAGGAGGAACTTGTTGCTCAGGCAGCCAGAGCACTCAAGTCCAGACATATCACTAGTGTCAAGTCAGTCTGCACAGATAAATGGGCCCTCTGCAACAGACTCCTGACCTTCCAGGATCATATCTACATGCCCAATGACCCAGAGCTCTGCCAGAGGATTGTAGAGCAACACCACAACTCCCAGATTGCAGGACATTCCAGCTGGTGGAAAATGCTAGAGCTGGTGTCTTGAAACTATTGGTGGCCCTAGATGTCCTGGTATATTGGATCCTACACTAGTACATGGGATCTCTGTCTCTGGACCAAGCCCCAATGCTACCTTCCCTCTAACCAGCTGCACCCCCTGCCTATCTCTGCAGAGCAATGGAGTGTTTCCTTAGTGGACTTCATTGTAAAACTCCCTGATGCCCATGGTTATGATACCATCATGGTAGTGGTGGACCTCTGTGGCAAGTGAGCACATTTCATCCCTACTCACACCACTTGCTCTGCCATGGGCACTGCTAACATGTACTGGAAGAACATCTGGGAGTTGCATGGCCTCTTCAATGCCTACATATCTGACTGGGGTTCACAATTCATGGTAGACTTCACCCAGGAGCTCTACCAACTACTCAACATGAAGCTTCACACCTCCACCACCTACCACCCACAGTCCAATGGCCAGACCAAATGCATGAACCAGGAGCTTGAACAATACCTCCATCTTTTCTGCAACAAGTGCCAGGATGACTGGGACAAACTCCTCCCTGATGCCAAGTTCTAGTACAACAACCATGTTCACATAGCCACCCAGTTTTCACTCTTCTTCCTGGACACTGGACATCACCTGTGCATGGGCTTTGAACCCTGGGCCCAACCTTTGGAGAACAAAGCTGTGAATGAGTTCATGGACTGGATAAAGATTGCACAGGAGGAAGCCTGGGCAGCACTGGCAAAGGTGAAGGATGACATGGCCTAGTACTATGACTGCAGATCCAATATTACAACTACCCAGCCATCAAAGAAGCTCTTGCACTGACAATTAGGACCCTTCATAGTAGAATGGCAGATAGGGCCCCTAGCTTATTGACTCCAGCTCCCCACAGGAATGTGCCAACTCCATCTGGTCTTCAATGTGGTTAAACTGACTCTGGCCCCAGCAGACCCTATCCCAGGATGATGCCCAGCACCCCTGCCTCCTCCAGTAGTGGTCAACAACAGCAAGGAGTATGAGGTGGAGGAGATCCTGGACAGCTGTTTATTCTGGTGGAGACTACAGTCTAAGGTGAAGTGAAAAGGCTATGGAATCAAGGACATCTCCTAGGAACTCTGGGAGAATGTGCACATGCCCAGGTTGGTCAGGGAGTTCCACTGACAACACCCAGATGCACCCTGAGCCATTTGAGGAATCTATTCCCTCTGACCAGTGAACCAGGCAATCCAGAACTTTTTCTACCCTGCACATTGAGATGCTGCATGCTAGAGGGGGGGGGGTGATGTCAGGGGACTACCCCTTCTAACCTCTGCCCCTGTCCAACACTGACTCTCTTTGCCTGGTTCTGCTCCCCTGAGGCTTGTTTGACAGCTCCCAAGTGTTTTACAGGTCTTCAGAGATCTCTGGAGATCTCTGGAGACCCCCAGAACTCTCCATGATCTCTTGTTGAGCACTTTGGCTATCTCCAGTCACCTACACAGCCATTCCCATGCCTTTGCTACCCATTGATGTGCCACACTGAGCAGAGGGGATCCTTAGACTTGTTCTCTTTGGATTTCCCTCTGCTAGGTGATTAGTTACTATTTTGTATTGTCTATTACATCTCTAATATACTTTAGATTCCCCTCTGCTAGCTGTGTGATTTAGCCATTGCTCCCAGAGGTTGCCCTTACAAGTGTATCAGTATGGATACCTGTACCCTTATCCTACTCTTCCAGATACTCCTTGCTTTACCCTTAGGGTATTGCCTACTCTTGATTCTTACTGATTACAGCCTGTTGTCACAAGAGTCTTCACAATGAGAGTTTTGTCAAATAGAATCATTGTACTCATCATGTATATGTCCAAGACACATGAAAATAGGTATATTACAGAGGGGTAGACAGGAAAACTATTTGAACTGGATATGAAAGCAGAACATGGGACAGACCTCAGTTGTTACTACTCTGACTGAGGTATGTCCCAAGTTCACTTATGGATTCAGCATACTAATAAATGTAGTATCACATTTAATAGGGATATACAGGCAATATACAGTCATCACTACACTGACTGAGTATCATATTTAACAGGTTATAGTCATCAGTAAAAGGTCATTGAGTAAACTTTGCTAAACATGGCCTGGGACCCCTGGGTTGAAGGCAATATGAAGCTAAAGGCATTGCAATTTAATAGCAAGGATTAGTGGTTATTGTCTCATTTTAATGAGACTAGATACAGAGAAAATATTCTGGCTTTCATAGAAAATGGAATGCCAGTCTGTTAAAAATAATCTCAGATCAATGCCAGGTTATGAAAACTTGACCAGGCCATCCCACATTGAACTACTTGTGGAATTTTGTGATTTGTATAGGCAAAACACCTGTCAGGATGCCTTTCAAACATTATGTAAGTTAATGCTGCTTGTTTTATATGATGTTAAATTGAGCTTAGAATCAAGCTGCTTTTCACTTGCCTTTATTAGTTAACATTTATTCAAACATTTCATACTCAAGTCATTCTATTCCTTCTGGAATTTTCTCACCATAATGATATACATTAGCTACCATTGCTGTGTAGTGTTACCTGACAAGGTTGAATTATCTGTTCCAAATTTCTACATCACATCCCTTGACTCAATAAATGCTAGCTCAAAATTATGTACCCTGTGATCAAAGAACAGATATTGCAATAGTTTGAGTATTACAAGGCTTCAAAGCCTAGTGACTTTTCAAAATGCTCTCCTTCATCATCCAACTCACTATCCTCTACTCTCAGATCTTCCAGAGCCTCCTTGTCATCTGAACTGTCTCCCTCTTCAAACAGGTCTGCTTGAGTAAATTCTGCCTCCACCTGGTTGTCCTTGACTTGCTCATTGTCTAATTCATTGGAATCTGTTGTTTGGTGTCCAACCACCACTGGGAAAGTGGACAAACATATCCCTATCAGCAAGTCTATAGATCTAATATTACTTCTTATAAAATCATAGTATTTTTTACATACATATCAACATAATATTGCTCATAATCCATGTTGCCTTCCTCTATGCCACACTATAGATGCATATAGTAGCTGATCAGTGAGTTCTCCTGCAAATCTTGCAATAAGATTCAATAAATGCAGAACATTGGCAGGCTCAATGAATGCAAAAGCATCATCACCATCAATGAAGCCAATCTGATAGATGACAGTGTGGACATTATCAAAGGACTTGAAACACTTGAACATGATGTAGGAACTGGGGTGGGGGCATGAAGGTACAAGAATATGCAGCTCCAGATGTAGACTACCTATATAACAAAACACATAGTGGACATCAAATGTGGGTGACTTCAAACACACCAAGAAACAACAGTCAGCAGATGTAATAAACCTCAAGTAGTCAATATGCAACACATGGATAGATATCAGAAAAACTTTATTCAGCTATCCAAATTACACATGCTAGTGTCAATTAAGAGCAACTTGAAGTTGTGTGGGAGTTATGTGTCAATGTCAATTAGAATTAGAATCAGAATTGGGTGATGTGGATGTGCAAGAACAAGTATATTGGGTATTGTTAACACTGATATCCCATGCAGAAATCAAGAGCCTGCCACATTGTTTATGCCCTACAAAGAAACAAGGTAAATACAGCAATGACTGGGATTACTGGATCAGTGTCACAAAAGTCTACATTTTTAGACTGAATCTAACAAGGTGCCCAACTGTGTCCTAGGTCTACAATACAACAGGACTAGCAAAATACAAAATAGCTGGAGTATGGCATATGTGGCAGAGGATCTGGATGGGGGTGGCAGTTTGATAGAGGTGGCAAACATGCCTGCAATTTATACATGCATGGCCTTTCCTCAACAGCCTTGCCATCACCTTTCCTCAATGGCCTTGCCATCACCTTGTACATGACAGAAGCCTTTGGAGACTTGCTATTTATAAACTTGTATTTGCAGTGGCAGCTATGTTGTAGTATCTGGAGTTGTTGGAGCCAGTGAGAAATGACTACAAATAACAGTTAAAACATTAACACTTTATCCATCTTCACTTATCTCCCACTTGTCATTCTTACAATAAATGAAAATCCTCTGGTGAGGCAGATGCCAGTCAAATTTGATATACTTTGGGATGTCATATTCTCTCAATACTCCCTAGTTGTGCTGCTCCAACCTTAGCCAAAATGAAGTAATGGAACAGCCTTGATGGGCTCTTGCCAAAAATTGGTGGTCAACTTTACTTTACTTTCTTTTTAAATCAAGATGTCCATTGTTGTGGAGTCAAACCTGTCAATAATTGTGGTTCAGAAATTTCAGATGACCTTCTCCAGTCTAAGATTCCTTTGATATATAACTTATGTTTGTTATCTTGGGACATCTCAGATATATATTCTTTCCATCACACAGGCATAGGCCAGAGCAGAGAAAGATGTTTCAATTTTTTCTACTATTCAGACTATAATGTTTCCCAACTTTCCTCAAGTCCAAATGTGGAAATAGTGTGTGTGAACAGAATAGATCCAAATCTGGAAAAATGTGCCTACAATACACATGAAGCCATGAGGCAGTGTGATTCTGAAAAGGTCACAATGCATACAGAATCATGATACATGGCTTCTTGCCATCAGAAGAGCTCTCTTTTGGAATTGCATTGACCTCATTGCTTTTTGTCATTGAAGTTGAATATGTGATGTACTTCTCTGGTTTTCAAATTCATGGTTTGATCACAATGTCTTAGAATTCCACACTGGTTCTGCTCCAAAATTTGATGAATCTAACTGGTGATTCTTCAAGATGACCATTACTAAAACTTTGCATGGCCATGGCCTTCTCAGTTACCTGACAGGTGACATTGAGAACCCTGAAATAGAAGAAGAGAAGAGAAGCATACCCAGATCTCCAACAACTTGGTGGGGAGCACTGAATTCTACCCCCAATGAGTGGCTGCAGCATAATGCATCTACAAGAAGCATCATAATGTTCAATAATCTCTCACTGCACTCCATGATTTCAAGACTGACCTAGGGCTGCTACATGTGAAAGAGAAGCTTGCCTCAACTAAACACATTGATGGTGCTAACTTCAAGGTCCACTTCAAGGTCATGTGCACTTCCCAAGCAAAAGCAAATGATGAGGGGGCTGGTATTGATGACTGATGTTTCTGGCCTACATTATAAAATCCATGCCATGATTGTGGGTAGCTATCACAGGCTCTCCCTTGGGCATGTTGACATCTGCCAATGTCATTATGAGGCTTACAAACCATGCCTTACTCCTACACAGTGTCACTGCAATTTCCCCTGCAAAGTTCATTCAGACCCAGGTTGGCCATTGAGGCAGGTTTGAGATTGCATGCACCAACTGCAGCCACATCATGCACACTGCAGACAAGTGTTTCTGGAAAGGGGGTGAACTTGAGAGACAGTTCCCTAACTGGTGAAAAAGAATCATGGTGGCACCTTGCAGTCTCCTTCAACAATAATGACAAATTCAAGCACCCCTAGTGGTGTCATGCCTCAGTATATAACCTGCAAGTGAATTTGGGTGTGGTGTTGGCTAATAGTGCAAACAACTCTAGTATTCTCAACCTTGGCAGGTGCAGGCAATGACTATAGCCATGGTACCTATGCTGTCAGATTCTGCTGACTATAGGGGCTCAGCTACACTAGGCAAGTCCTTACTAGGTGAACAGGACATCTACATGTACAATCCCATGCTCTGGCAAGCTCCAGACAAGTGAAACTGAGAGTACAGGGTTGGGAAAGGAGGTCTAGGCAAGTTTGGAATACTCTGGCAAAGTATATGGAGAGGTGTGAGTAGTAGGTGAGTATGAGCAAGTATGGTACAGAGCTCTGAAGAAGGTTAACAAGGAACCAGAGTGGTCTTGGTTAACTCAGGATTGGATCCAAGTGAGTAGGCAGGAATGTGGGGATGAGTTCAGGGACACAGGGATGGAAACAGAGGTTGAAATTGATAGGGGTGGAGTTGAACATAACTGAAGGGTCAAGATGAGATGAAAGGATTGGAAAGAGATCAGGTGAGATGAGATGAGAGAGGAGACTTAGAGAAAAAGGAGACTGAGACAATTGAGACAAAAAAGGAAACAGATGAGATTAGGACTGATAAAATGGAATGACAAGACAAGAGAGACTGACATCACAAACAGACAGTAGGTAGTTAATATCAAGACTACTGTAACTGGTACTACTCTAGGACTTAGATACTGACAGGGGGATCTACTCTGGGGCTGAGGGTCTAGGGCTGAGGCCATGTGGGTCTGGCAGGTGTTGGTTATGTCTGTTCAGGTGTGGAGGGCATCCCAAGACTTAGCAGATGGGTATCAGCCATGTTTGATGTGTGCCCATGATGCATGCTGGGGAAGGTGGGGGATATGTTGGAGTTATCCAAATACTTGGGGAGGCTCAGGAAAGTCATGTGTCCTACTAGAGAAAGTGTTGAATATCCCCAGAGAAGCTTTGAGGTTTCCTGGAGTGGGTGCCAAGCATGGTGGAGGGTCATAGAGGTTCCTAGAAGAGGGGGTTGTGCTCTAGGGCTTGCTGGACTTGACTGGGCAAAGTCCAGAAGTGGGCTGAAAGGGTGAGGTTTTAGGAACAGGTCATGACATATGCAGACTCTGCAGCCAGCAGACACTTCTTCACAGACCATAACAGTTTTGTAATGTATTATGAGCTAGATGCTGGAAATAGCATGGGTGTTGTGGCCAAGGGAACATTTTGCATGTTGGGATCTGGAAAGGTTTGAAAGTGGGTCTGGCACAAGGGAAGTTATTGAAGTTACCTTGAAGATGTTCTCCATGTGCCAACACTGGACCACAGCCTTGTCTCTATCAGATTATTTGTGCAGAAAAGTATGAAGCTAGGCATTGATGAGAGTGGTGCCATGTCACATTCTGCTGATGGCAGCCCTTTCTTACTTCATGTTTAGTACTATGTTCCTAGTCAAGTTCATTGCATCATCTCTCATAGCTCTAACCACATAGTCCCTGCACCACTCAGTTAACCTTCTGCAGCACACATGCCTGGGCCATGTTGGTGAGAGCATGATTTGTGATATGGTTTGGCACAAGATAGTGAATAGGCTCCAGATTACAAAAATGTCTTCTGCCAGAAGGTATGAAAGATTGTATCATGAGGAAGCAAGTCAGGCACTCTTTCAATGTCAAGTTATCCCTAGAGCTGCAGCCTCATTTTCAAATTGAAAGTGAAGGAGTATGTTGAGCATTGCAAGAATTACAGTTCTCAAGCAACCTTCAGAACTACTCCTGCAGAATTGGTTGACTTGCAATCACATGGGAGTCATGCATAGGATAGCAGTTGTTGAAAATAAAAGTGATGAAATTTCTGGACAGTCCCAAGGAAGCAAACAAACTCAAGATGAATATGCATGGCACAAGTCAGCTACAAATAGTCAGCATAAACCATCTGGAATTCCCAAAGTTGTGGCATCAACAGTTGAGACAGCTATGACTATACCATTCTCTCCTGAGCCATTGATAACTCAAGTGGAGGATAAGCTACCTCAAATGCAAGTATGGATAAGGAAGGAGGCTGAAGAACCTCTAGTGGAGCTTAGCATTGATAGAAGCACCACACCTGAGGCTATGAGGCAGCAAGGGTGAAGAAGGTCCAGCAAGTACTGCTGGCCAAGATCTGGAGTGACTTGGGTCAACTATCAACACATGAGGAATGACAATTTTGAACATTAGACAGGTCATTGATAGACAATTGAGGTGTGGTGTTTAAGGGAAAAAATGGGGTGATCTCTGTGGATGAAATGTGATGCTAGTACATGGAACAAACTAGTAATATAGAATAAATGAGCAATCCAGGACATGGATAATAGACTGGTAATCTAGGACATGATTCTGGTAGAAGTGGATCCAGCAGTAGCAATGATGATGACAACCATCCCTATTATAGAAACAAAGATTGTGACAAACAAGATTATAGAGAACCAGGACAAAATCCAGGTAAGAAACATCATGAAGATGAAAAATCTGAGGAAGACAAAGTGAAACTTCTGAAAAATACACTCACAAAGACTAACCAAGATGCTGAGCCTCTGCAATGCAGCCTGCCATATTTGATGCTGCTAGAGTTTGAAGCCAGGAAAAAAACCCCTGGAGTCAATGAGGCAGCCTGTGTGCATATAGAGCACATACATGATTACTTAATGCAAGATATTGCTGATGTACTATACTAGGAGTTTGCCTCAAGTTTTTCAAAGGTATGAAACCTTACAAGACCAACTTTAAATACAATCAAGGTGTAAATAGCATTTATAAATTCACCAACATTGAAGATTGAGTGATGGACATGTGTCACCACCTGGTGGTATTGCTATGGCAGTGATGACATGGACTGCAAACAGATCTTTGTTTTACAGGAGCAACAGTGAAGTGAGAACATAGTATTTTCCCTATGTATTATATACAAATTGGTCCCAGCAAAATTGGATGTTTAAAGCCCATTCTGCTGAGACTATACAATTATCTTGTCAGTGCATCTACTATGCAACATATGAGAAAGGCTTTCCATGGAGTGGTGTATACTGATAGAGCTAGGGTGCAAAGCTTCTATGAATACACTTATTGAGCATGCTCAAAATATGGCAGTATACCCTAATGAGTATACTATTTGTGAAGCATTCTTAGATGGGATACCATCTGACATGTGTAAAGTTGCTTATTCATGACAATAATCTCTCACCAAGAATCAATATGGTTGGTGAGTTTTTGGCACATGCCATTTGTTATGAGCAGTCTAACAAGACAGTAAAGCACTATAAGCAGCACAGTATGCACAAACATCCAATATTAGGATACCAAAGAGATCAATAAGGTCATTAGCACTTTCCTTGCTCTGACATGGAACAAAATTGTAATCCACAATTTGTAGTGCACAAAGACATACCTGTGGGATATAAATCAGGTGACCAGAGTGCTGGGAGAGTCCCAGCTGGAAGGCTGGTGAAGCTTGATGATACACTCCAGAACTATGGGGCAGCACCTAATGTTCCAGGGATTAGTAGGACACCCAGCTGGGAAAAAGACAGGTGACAAGAGCAAAATCAAGTGCTTGGAGCAAGTTGAATTGCTATTGAAGGAATGTGAGGAAGGGCTTAATAAGCTCTAACAGGCTCAGATATGCATAGTATGCATGGTAATAGAAGCTGGAGACACTGGCATTGATGGTGATCACCTGGAGGTGGAGGTGGAGATTGGGGTGGAGACTGAGGGAGAGTTGTGCAATGGTAACAATGAGCACTTCAAAAACAAGGAGATTGAGACTGTTATGATTGATAGTGACATACATGTGGCTGTAGACATTTACAAAAATGACTACTACACCCATGAAAGCAATTTGGAGAACTTGGTGGCTCTTACTGGCTACCCTGCAGAACATGACTAGTGTCCACATATACAGTTTGTTACATTGCACAAAGATCCTCAGAAGCCAGAGTGCCTAAGGCTTAAGCATGGGAGAGAAAAGAGTGCCTTATAATTTATGTGGATGTGGCAAGACATCCAGTGTGGACATTGTATGGTTCTGAGAATACACCCAGTGCAATCTGTCAGGTTGTGCTGACCTCAGAGGCTCAGGTCCATGGGGAAAGTCCTATTAGGTGGGCATAACATCCTACACATATGATCCATGCTCTGGCAAGCTCTGGGCATGAGGAACTGATGAGGCAGGGCCTAGGAAGTGATCTAAGTCCAGGAAACTCTGGGGGTGTGTAAGGAGTGGCATGAGCAATGAGCAAGTGACAGGGTGTAAGGCAAAGGTTTCAGGGGTGGCTGTCAAGAAGGTGGGGATGTCAGGGGTCACAGACTGAGGGGAGTGGGACTAGGGATGCAGGGAAATCAGATACTAAGTGATTGGACCTTCAGGGGAGCTTGGAATAGAGTTCAAGTAAGTATACAGGGTTTGTGGGAAAAGGTACAGGAACATGGGAATGGAAATAGAGACCAGAAATGAAATTGAGATAGAGTCAAGACAAGAGAGGCAAACAAGACAAGATGGAAATGAAATGAGACAAGATGAAATGAGATGAGAACAAAACAAGACAAGACAGGAACAAAATGAAATTGGGACAATACCAAAACAGAGAGACTGGAACAACAAGGGCACTGAGATAATATCAAGACTACTGTAACTGATATTACTCTATGACTTAGATACTGATGGGAGACCTTCTCTGGGGCTGTGGATCTAAGGTTTGGGCTCATTGGGGCTACACAAATTTGATGGGTGTTGGTTATGATTGTCTAGGTGCAGGGAGCATCCCAGGACTGGTGGGTGGGCTGTAGTGATGCTTTGATGCAGATCTGTGATGCATGATGCATGCTGGGAATTGGAAGAAGTATCAGGGTTACTCAGATTTGTAGTGGAGGTTGAGAGAGTGATGGGGCCTACTGATAGAAGTACTGGGGTTGGCCAGAAAAGTGTTAGGGTCTGCTATGGCAGGTCCCAGGGGTGGGTGGAGGTCAGAGGGGTTTGATGAGGAGCTGGTGTGCTCCAGGCTGTTAGGGTTGCTCAGGGTGAGGTCCAGGGGTCTTGAGGTGGGTTGTGACATCACCCCACTAAGACCCTTGAGGTGTGGGATGTATTTTAGTGAGTGGCAGTGGCATGGCAATCGAAGTTGAAGCATGATTGATCTTCATCAGGAAGTTTTCCCTAAGAAAATAAAAGGGATCATGACATGTCCCAGCCCTTCTCAACCTCTTTGTCTCCATGTTGTCCTCTGAATCATCTTTGTCCCCAACTCCCCCCCCCCCATCCAACAGAAACCATGCTGAGGTCTGGGTGATGTACAAGATGTTCTACAAGGAGTACAATCAGTGCCAGGATCAGTGGTGGGTTGATGCAATGTATCACCATTGTAAGTGCACTGGTTCTGAGTCTAGTAGCCTACTGACCTTCATCACAGAGTTGTCTCTGGCTGTGGCAGGCCCCTCCAAAAGTTCCCCACAGGTCATACTTTCCTGCCAGGTCAGCTGTCCAGCCCTCATTTCTCTAGCCCAGGCCCCTCAGATGAGTCTGAGACCAGAGATAATGCAGCATGTCCTAGAGGTACAGCAAGTACCCCTGGAGCTTGAGCAGGGAGTGGACCAGATGGCACAGTTGTTGATGGGGCATTGACAGTGTAATGAGGTGGCCCAGACATAGTGGGAGGTAGCAATGAATGTGGGGGAGGCCTTACCTGGGCATAGGGACAACCTGGCCATGGTGGTGGTGCAAATGGAGATCAATCTGGCAGATGCAGCAATGGAGGAGAGTCCAGGAGTGGGGGAGTAAGCTGACTCCAGCAACCCATGTACTGTAGTTGCTTGGGAGTTTCTCTTGCTTCTTAGTTGTAATATCTTTGTACTCAAACTTATACCATAACAATTTCTTGAGCTCCCATTTTTCTAGTGTGAGGTTAAAGCATTTTTGAGAATATGTGATGGGAAGAAGAATAAAACATATAGGGGGTTCTGTCAGGTTCTGCTGACCATGGGGGCTCAGATCCTCTGGGCAAGTCTTTACTAGGTGGACACAATGTCTTACATGTATAATCTGTGCTTCAGCAAGCTCCAGATAAAGAGAACTGAAGATGTGGGGTCTCAAGAGGGGTCCAAGTGAGTCTGGAAGACTCTGGTGAGGTGTACAATGTGGTGTGAGTGAGGAGCAAGTGCTAGGGACCAAGGTGTGGAATCCTGGGGGTGGCTATCAAGAAGATGAGAATGTCTGGGTCATGTGGGCAAAGGAAATGGGATTGGGGGTCAAAGGAAAGTCAGGTATGGAGTGATTGGACATTAAAAGTAACTTGGGGTGGGATCCAAGCAAGTATGCAGGATTGTGGGGAAAGATATGGGAACATGAAGATAGAAACAGAGGCTGGAGATGAAGGAAATAGAGTTGAGATGGAGCAGGCATACAAGACAAAAAAGGAAAGAGACAAGATGAGACGAGGCAAGAAGGATAATGAGAACAAAACAAGACAAGACAAGACAAGACAAGGCAATATGGACACAAGATGAGAACAAGATGAGATTGAGACAGTAACAAAACAGAGAGATTGGAAGAACAAGATGGAAACAGGGCATAAACATAAGTAATATCAAGACTAATGTAACTGATACTACTCTACAGTCTTGGGATGTTCCCCCACACCTGGAAAATCATAACTGACATCTGTCAGACCCATGCAGCCCCAATGAGTCCCAACCTCAGACCTGCAGTCCCAGAGGTTCTGCACCAGTATCTAAGTTGGTAGGCAGGTTGCAGCAGTGTTTGATGTATACCTGTGATGCATGCTGTAGAAGCCAGAAAAAGCATCAGAGCTATCTGAATACTCAAGAGAAGTTGGGCAAGTGATGGGGACTACCAGGAAAAGTGCTGGGGTTTGCCAGAGAGGCATCAGGGTTTGGCAAGGCAGGTGCCAAAGCTGCAGGAATGTTGTAGGGGCTTGTGGGGAGTGGGGACATCCTCTGGAGCTGTTGCACTTAGTTGGAGTGAGGCCCATGGGTTTAGGGATGGTGCATGACATCAAACCCCCCTTCAGCATTGAGGCATATTCTAGTGCTCCATAGTCACCTCCCCATGTCTTCCTCCAAGTCTTCATTGTCCCCATCCCCTCCCCCTTCTGACAAGAAGTATATCAATGTCTGGGCCAAATATGAGTGTCACTAGGAGGAATTTGATCAGTGCCAGGACTGGAGGAGGGTGGACTTGATGTACTGCCATCATGAGTGCAATGGCCCTGTGGCCAGTATAATACTGACTGAGTTTGGCAGAGTTGTCCCTGGCCATGGCAGGTTTCTCTGGGGGCCCTTCCCAGGCCAGTATTTCAGGCAATCTGCCCAACCAGCCCCAGTGCCCCTAGCTTGCCCTACTTGGCCAAGCTTGTGCCCTGGGATGGTACAAGTCATTCTGGAGGCCCAAAGAGTGACACAGGCAGAGATGATGCCAGAGCAATTTGTGGAGACAGTTGGGTAGGTGCAGGGTCCCCCAACTCTGAAATGGAGTCAAGTGGAGGCCATGGTAAGTTATTGGTGGTCCTGTATTCTCACTCCAGCTAAACAGTTGTCTAGTGCATCCTCTGTGCCTAGCAAGAACAGTGTGAATTTGAGGAGCCAGTGATGGGGTCCCATTGGGATTTGTCCATCTGCCTTCCATGCCATGCAAGGCATGAGAAGTGCTCCATCTTGCAGGATTGGTGTGCAACTTGTATAGCCACAGAACAAGGGTAGGAGGTGGACTGGATAATGGAGCAACTGGGCAAGGAACAGAGGGAAAGGGTATTGGGCTGGGGTGAGGGGTCATTGCAGGTGGAGTGTTATGGTCCAGAGGGCAGGGAGGGTAGAGTGTGGCCCACAGAGAAGGTGGGTGTAGGGAGGTGCCCCCAACTGCACAGGACAAGGGGAAGAGGAGGGTGTCTTCACCCCCTGAAGCATGAATGAGCAAGAGGCCCTGGGTAAGGTGGTGATGGCTGGTCTTCCAGGTCCCCATATGTATTCCTCAGGGTTGCACTGGTGGGGCAGTTCCAGGGTCCTCCTAGCCCAACATTATCAACCAGCAACCCATTTTTGCACTGGCAGGTAGAGGAGTTGGAAGGCAGCTGGCAGTGCAAGAGGAGAATCTCCAGGGTTTGAGGAAAGAGCAGGACATTGCATGGCAGGACTAGGATGCAGTTTGGAGGAATCAAGAATCTGCAGTATGGGAGGTGAGGGTGAGGGTCATGGATATCCAGGGCTTACAAGAGGTGCCTGGTGCAGCTGGGGGCAGGGCCAGAGGAGGGGGCAGTGGAACAGCAGATATTACAGGAGATCTGGGTGGCTAGGGCAGCAATGGAGGCAGGGAGATGGTGGGAAGAGTGGCTGGAAAACAAGGTGGTCTTGGGGTGGGGCAGGATAATGCATAAGTCTTCCTCTTTCCCCTCTTCCAGCTTCACTGATGCAACCTGCTAGACTGGATCTGGGAGCACCAAGTCCTCTTGGATGGGGCTTTGGCTGCCCTTGCATCAATCCAGGACAGGTTGGGGCCAATGTCCAGAGACCTCCCTCTGGAGTTGGGACAGGGGATGGGACAGATGGGGAGGCTGCTGGCAGAACACCAGCAACAGAATGTAGTGGGCCTGGGGTTGTGGTGGGAGGTGGCAGTAGATGTGGGAGAGGTTCTGCCCAGACATGAAGACATTCTGGTCATGGTGGTGGTGCAGATGGAGGTGGATCTGGCAATTGCAGGGATAGGGAGGGGGGTTCTGGGGTCAGAGGCAGAGGGGGTGGACTGGTTCCAGCAGTTCTTGGTAGTTTCTTGAGCATGTCCTTCCATTTTTGTATTGTACACATATTATAGCATAAATTTCTTGAGTGCTCATCTCTTTCTGATGCAGGCTAAGAATCTGTTAACTGGGTGTAAAAGAAGAGAGGATAAAATACATAGGGGGTCTTAGTGGTAGTTGAATCTCTAGTGAATTCAAAGGTGGAGGTTATGCCCACTACTGCTATCTGTAAGTACCAGTTCTGAGGGTCTCAGGGCTTGGTGGGTACCATTGGTGGAAGTCCCAGAGCTTAATAGAGGCACTGGAGAGATTCTTCCAGGGCTTCCAGGTGTTGTCTTCAGGTCTGTGGCCCTTCTAACAGACCAGGTAGCAGAGTTGACCATGGACAAGGCAGGAGTTAAGAATGTGGTTGACCTTGTAGTGGTATTTGTCCTTGACTTTGATGGGTAAGGGTTGGCTAGGGCATTGTCCAGGCAAGGAGTCTGGGGCATATTTTTTGAGGAGGCAGGTGTGGAAGACCAAGTGTAGGCCCTTCAAGCCCAGGGATAGGTCAAGCTTGTAGGCATGAGTTGAGACCTTTTGGAGGATCTTGAAGAGACCAAGCCACTTGTGATCAAGCTTGACAGAGGGTCTCCAGGTCTTAAAGTAGTTACATTAATTGAGCTATATGAGGTTGCTGTGGGTCCAGTTGGAATTGTCTCACATTGGGTGTTGGCATGCTTGGAGTAGGCTTGGTTGGCAGTATCAATCTCATTCTAGAGAAACTAATGGAGGGACTAGAGGTCTTTGGTGACTTTGTGGGCAATGTGGGAGGGGATATCCTTGAGCAACAGGATGAGCTGGGGGTTGTATCCCTTGTTGGCAGAGAAAGGCAAGACTCCAGTGACAGAGTGGGGAGTATTATTATAGGTAAACTTGGCAAGGGGAAGTTCCTCACACCAATTGTTCTGTAGATAGTTAATGTGGAGATGGAGGTATTGTTTTAGGGTCTGGTTTACTTGTTTTGTCTGTCTGTCAGTCTCTGGGTGGTAGGCAGTAGAAAGTTTAGTTTTTATTTCCACTGCTTTGCATAGCAACTGCCAGAACTGGGAAATGAAAAGGGGGCCATGATCAGAGACAATGTTGTCTGGAGGCCCATGCTTAGAAAAAACATGCTCAAGGAAAAGTTTGGCAAACTCTGGGGCATTGTCAGTGGTATGGCAGGGGATAAACAGGCTTGCTTGGTGAGGCAGCAGACAATGATGAGGATGGTGTCAAAACCCTTGGACTCAGGGAGCTCAATGATGTGGTCCATTGAGATTGAGGACCAGGGGCAGCAGCCAATGGAGAGGGGTTTCAACAGACCATAGGGGCAATGGTGGGAAACCTTGGCATGGAGGCATGGCTCACAAGCCCATATATACCTGGTGACATCCCTCTTCATTCCTAGCCAAAAGTAAGTCCAGGAAATGAGTTGAAGAGTCTCACAAATCCCCAGGTGTCCCCAGAGCTTGTAGTCATGGTGTTGCTGGAGGATGTCAAGGTGGATGGACTTGTGGTCCAGGGCATAGATTTATCTGTTCTAGAGTAGAAGGTGGAGGTCCAGAAACAATGTAAAGGGTTGGTTGGCATTGGAGTTGTTGGCAGGATTATTCTGGGGATCATGCTGAGTGAAAAATACATCCTGGGGTGCATTTTGAATTTGGTGGAGGATTCCTTCCTCATTCATAATCAGTCCAGCAGTGGTTGACCTCATTGCACTCAGCCTCAGATGACTTGTTGGGGTACACATCTGGTCTCTGGGTGAGAGCATTGGGCTTTGCACCAAGTCAACTGGGGCAGTAGTGCATGGTGAAGTTATACTTTGAGAGAGTTTTGGACCAGTGGGCTTGTTGGCAGCTGAGCTGCTTGGTGGTGGTGAAGTATTTTAAGTTGTTGTGGTAGACCTAGATGCAGTGCAGCATTCCTGTGAGGTAGGCCTTTCATTGCCAGAGGGCTTTGACAATGGCAAGGAGCTCCTTATTGTAAATGTTGTAGTTGAACTCTGTGGGGATCATTGAGCAGGTATAAAATGTGATGGGGCAGAGGTCCTTGCTGTTGGAGTCCATCTGGGAGAGTATTCCAGCAATGGCATAGTCAGAGGTGTCACATTCAAGTACAATGGGTAGCGTGGAATCAAAGTGATGGAGGATGGGAGCTGAAGTGAAGGCTTCCTTGAGGAGGGTGAATATGCTCTGGCATTTGCTGTCTCAATCCCAGGAAGTGTCTTTCCAGGTGAGCCAGTTGCAAGGTTTTGTGATGCTGGAGTAATTGTCAATGAATCAACAGTAGAATTTAGCAAACCCCAGAAAAGTCTGTACCTCCTTAACATTCCAGGGTGGGGGCCAGCTGAGAATGGCTTTGACCTTGGCTAGATCCATGTGTACACTGTCAGGAGTGATGATGATGCTGAGATATTTGACTTCAATAGTGTGAAAAGAACATTATTTGGGTTTGGTGTGGAGGTGGTATTCCCAGAGTTGTTCCAGGATGCAGCAGACACAATCCCAGTGTTCCTCAAGGAGAGTTTGAATAGATGAGGATGTTGTCCAGGTACATGATAATATAGATGTTGTTCATGTTATTGAAGATGTCATTCATGAAGTACTGGAAGGTGGCAGGGGAGTTGGTCATACCAAAGGGCATTACAAGGTATTTAAAGAGGCCATAGCAGGTGCAAGGGTGGTCTTCTATTCATGTTGCTGAGTGATCTGGACATTGTTGTAGCCAGAGTAGAGATCTATTTTAGTGTATATCTTTGCACTGCAGAGGCAATCAACAAGGTCTCCAATCAAAGGGAGAGGATACTAGTTTTTTTTGGTGACTTTGTCAAGTCCCTGGTAATTGATGCAAAGGTTGAGGGAGCCATCCTTCTTCTTGGCAAACAGGACTGGAGCCCCAGTTGTGGAGACTGATGGGCTGTTGAAACCTTTGCCAAGCATGTTGTCAAGGTAGTCTTTGAGGGCCCAGAGTTCAACTTCTGACATGTTGTAGATCTTGCCACAGGGGGGAGAGGTGCCTTCTTTGAGATCAATTTTATGGTCATAGGGTTGGTGTGGGAAGAGTTCTTTTGCACTTCCTTTGGAGAATACATCAGCAAATTCATGATACTCTGGAGGAACTACTTCATGTAAAATCTGTTCCTCTATTTTTCATGATTCTGATGGGGTAGTGCTGGCATGGAGGTGTTCTTCTAGTAGTTCCAGGGTGATCTGGAGTTGATAAGCAGGGGTGCCATCTTGTAAGATCTGTGTGAAAGGAATAGTGCCAATAATTTTGATGTCAAAGGCTTCCAGGTCAATGGGATTGAGTGTCAAAGTCATGGCAGTGGGGTCCAGGGTTCTGATGGCAGGGTCTGGGGATGTTCAGAGGTGTTGGGTGGAGTAGTTTGGACTTTTGTACCAGTTTCAAGGGATGTTGAGAGGAAGCCTTCAGGGTGTGCCTAGGAGAAACTGGGATAGGGTTGTTTTTTCCTTCTCTGCTTGGTCATCATTAGGCATGATGGGGGTACTGGTGGCTTCAGTGTTGCTGGGATCAGGTTTGGAGTCATCAGGATCCTGGGAGAAGTACAAGCAGAGGGGAATGGTGGCTGCTAGGCATGCTTTGGGGCCAGGAAACCACATAATGAGGTTTTTCCAGTTGATGTTGGGGTTGACATCTTATAACCAGGGTAATCCAAGCACAATTGGGGTCACCTCCAGAATTGCATAATCAGGAGGCAAATTGGGAACTGCAGGCCATTGTTGAGGGTGAGAGAGCCAGGATGGAATTTGGTAATTCCAGTGGAGGCTGGGCTCCCATCAAATAGCCAGAGTTTTAGTGGAGTGTCAAGGTTTTCATGGAGGAGGTTGAGCTGGTTACTGATAAATATGCTGGAGGCCCCACTGTTGACAAGGGCAGGGAGGATGGTGGGAGAGTTGCCAAGTCAAGTGTTGATGATAAACAACCACATGGACTTTAAGCAAAGCTGCAGGGGAGTCTGGGGAACATTGATGGCATCTTCTAGGGCATCAGGGATGGGGTGAGACATTGAAGGGGACAGGTTCTGGGTCAGGCAAGCTATTCCAGTCAAGGCAGAGGGTGAGACTTGGCCAATTGATGCAGGGGTTAGTTGTGTGGAGCCAGGGGAATCTGAGAATGAGAAGTGCAGAGGTGTGTAACTTTGTGACTAACAGCCAGAGGTCTTGCTGCTGTCTGTTGGCAAAGGTGATTATTGTTTCCACATAGTAAGTGATATCTCCTGCAGAGGTGGGGCAATTGTCAAAGAGTTTTAGGAGGATGGGGATGGGGAGTTACCAGGGGGTTTTCAAAGTAAGTACTGCCAAAAACTTGTCAATGAAGTTGTTGATAGTGCCACTGTTGACTAGGGTGTGGACAGAGGTGGCAGAGAAGGGGAGGGTAGTGCAGAGGAGCATATGGAAGGAATGCAAGGAGAGATGTGCTGAGAGGGTGTCTTGAGAGTGCCATTGCACAGAGAAATGCAGCCAAGGCAGAGAAGACATTGAAGTCCAATCTGTGATTTAGTGTCTTTAGGATCTAAACCACCAGGTCATTTTCCATAAACTGAAAATTGCAATCTTCCCTGTCAATAGTCCATATAGCATGCCCCATAATCTGGCATTGAGGGCAATTGTTGATGAAATGTACCTGCTCACTGCATAAGATGCATGTGCCCTCCTTCCATTGTTGCTCCTGCATCTCCCTTGGTATGTTGATCCAGGGTTGGTTCCTGACCCAATTGGCATACAGAGCTTCTTGATTGTCTATGGGGTCCAGGATGTTGTCCAGGTCCAGTTAATCATTAGGATCAGGCTCTGGAGATTCCAGGACTTTGCAGAGGTCAGCAGCATTGAGCTGAGCAGAAGGATGGGATCTGGGAGGTCAATTAGCACTAGTTGGGCTTCATCTCAGAGGGAGGCAGGGTGCAGAGTCAGAGGGTGCTATGAGTGCAGTGATCTGGTTGCTGTTAGCCATTCCAGACTGCTAGTTGGGGTTACCATAGGGGTTCCAGGTGTTCCATGAGGCCATATTCTTGCTCCAGTCTTTCCAATAGCATTGATCAATCTGAGTGATGAGTGCCTTGTAGCCATTGTACATAAGCTTTATGGGGACAAGGCAGAGAACATCCTTGATCCATTGTGGAAGGGTGTGATAGAGGGTAAACTGGAGGGCATTGTAATTCCAGCCTATCTTATAGGCTTCCCACTTGAACTGAATGATGAATGTCATGAACCACTTGTTGTCATGCATCTGGAAGTCATAGAGGTTCTCTTCTGCCTCTGCTACAGTGTCAAATACTTCAAACTTACTGGAGAATTCCTGGGTGAAGGCAGGCCATGTAAGGGGACTGGTCTCTAGACTGTCCCACCCTTGCCTAGCTTAGTCCAACAGGATTGGCACCTCTATCTAGCTGACCTTCAGACCACCTGGCCCCTTCTTACTCCCTCACTGTCTTGGCACCCAGGCCTAATGGGTATGCTGTGCTTGGCACATGGCATATTCTTGTTAATCATTGATCCTTCTACTACCAGGCCTAATTAGTCAATAGTTTGTAGTCATCAGCCTCTGCTTAGTCAATAAGTTGTAGTCAGCAGCCTCCAGCTTAGTAGTCA
>JAGGAV010008034.1:0-20232 GCA_017657295.1 Termitomyces sp. DKA64 | reverse complement strand
CCAAATCTTCCCAAGGCTCTTGTGCCCCACCTGTGACTCTGTGCCACCACTTCTCAATTTCTCCAGCAGTTGAGGTGTTGTTGGGTCCTGTGCCTCATTGCTGACATGGCCTTCATTCCTGGTCCCTACTCCCAGGATTACCTCCTGGTATTGCTTTGTCTGCTTTGCTGACTGCTCCTGCCTCCTCATCCCCACTCCAGTCCCTTGTTCAGGCTGTATGGTCCTGAATGGTGTACTGTGCACCAGAGCACTGCCCTGTGTCAGATTCAAGTACTGGGCAGCTTTTCCCATAGCCTCCTAGTACACTGTGCTTGGGCAAAGTCAGGTACAGCAACAATGGCAACTGTGTTGCTGGTAGCAACATTCCCAATGCAACTGATTCCTCCCCTAGTCTAGAGCCAGGTTTTAGAATTGTCTTCATCCATGATATGGATAACCCACAAGGCATTCCAAAGCTCTTGCTCATATCATGAGTAGCCTTGTCCTCCCACTTTGGCAGGGGTTGATATATTGATACTGAAGGCATCTCACCAGTATGAGAAGCACTACCTGGCTCCACAAAGCCAGGTGGCTGTTTACCAGAGTAGGCCATGTGAACACATTGTTGACATGGCCAAATGAAGTCACAAAGCTTGATGAGTGTTGTTGTCAGGGGACTACCCTTTCCGACCTCTGCCCCTGACTGACACCAACTCCCCTTGCCTGGTTCTGCTCCCCCAGGGCTCATTCAATGTCTTCCAGGCATTCTACAGGTCCCCAGAGATCTCCAGAGACCCCCACAACTTTCTGTGATCCCTCATTGAGTACTTCAGCTAACTCCAGTCACCTGCACAGTCATTCCCATGCCTCTGCCACCCATTGATGTGTCACACCAAGCAGCAGGGATCCTTAGACTATTCTCTTCAGATTCCCCTCTGCTAGGTGATTAGTTTACCATTGTATTGCTGATTACAGTTCCAATATACTTTGGATTCCTCTCTGCCAGCTGTGTGACTTAGCTGTTGCTCCTGGAGGTCACTCTTACAGCAGAACAGTCTCTAAATCCTGGCCTGGAAGCCCCTCATAGCCTGCACAGAACCTCTGAGCCCCCTATTTGTCACTTTCCCACCAGGCTTAAGCATCCATGGAATTCTATGTCTCAGCTTGCTAATTCAGACACTCCCTCAGAGGCCCTGGCACCCCAGGACAAGGCCTGGACTCACCTGCTACACCTAGAGAACCAGGTGCAAATGACCCAAACTTCCCTCACACATCACACAACCAATTTCTCCACCCTTCACCAAACCACCAAACACATTTCCCGGTCTCTCCAGGCACTACTGGAGTGCCTGACCCCTACCTCCACACCACCCCTGGCCACAGAAACATCCCCAGCAACTCCAGCAGCCTTTCTGGCAGCTCAAGGAGCCTCCCAAGCACAGAGTCCCCATCCCATGCTCCTGGATGCATATGATGGCAACCACTCTGGCAGAGAGTGTTTCCTCCAGTCCTGCCTCACCTACATCCATCTCAGTAGAGATGTTTTCAACTCTGATGTGCTGAGAATAGCCTGGATACTGTCATACATGTAGATGGGATGTGTTACAACCCACTCTGGGACCTCCAGAGTCCCCCTCACACCTCTGAAGCACCTGCCAATGCCTCCCCAGATTTTCCCAACCCCTTCTCACCCTCAGCACCCACCCCAGCAATCTACAACATTCCCTGGCAAACCCCAGCAGCCCCAATGGACCCTGACCAAATTACTGCTGGCCTTTCCAAGCTTCTGGGCACCCCCAACATCTCTCCTGACCCTGGCCAACACCACTGACTTGCTCCCTCAATCTACCAAACCACTCTGGAACTTCCCAATAACCACAGCACAACCCAAGTTCCCATCAGTTCCCATCATCTGCAGTCCGCATTCCCATCAGTTCCCATCAAAATACCACTGTGGCCTGCCACCTGATCAGAACTGACATCTGGCAGCCCCACATGTCTCTGTTGAGTCCTGCCATCACACCTGTGATCCCTGGAGAGGTCCTATAGCCAGTATATAAGTTGTAGAACAGTATCTGTTATGGTAGCCTTGATATTACCTGAATTACTGTTTTGTCTTGTATATTTCCATCTTGTTGTTCCATCTTGTCAGTTTCAATCTTATCAGTTCTGATCTTATCAGTTTCCTTTCTTATCTCATCTCTGTCTCTATTCTCTAAGTCTCATCTTGTCTCATTTCTCTCAGTTACTTGTCTCATCTCAACTCTCCCAGCTATATTTGACTCTCCTCATATTGTCCTGACTCCTCCTCTAAACTCTGTGACCTTCAAAACCCTCCCTGCACCCTTAACTCAGAGCCTAGCCCCAAGTTCCTTTTTATTCCTAATCTTTGACTCCAGAGCTCCATCTTGTACTCACTCCCCACTTGCCTGTTACTCCCACTCCTCCACACATCCTTGCAGAGCACTCCAGACTTTTCCAGAGCACCTTTCCCCATTTTGTCCACCCAGTTTCACTCTTCTGGAGCTCACTGGAGCATGGGATAGTGTGTAGACATTGTGTCTGCCTAGTAAGGACTGGCCCAGTGCAGCTGAGCCCCCAGGTCAGCAGAACCTGACATAATATCAAGGCTCCCCCTTACCCCATTCCCAATGTCTGCTTACAATCCTGCATACCTCCTGGCTATCTGATTGACCATTACAGAAGGCCAATACCTAACTCATACTACTCCCTGTGTTATCCACAGATACCTGACCACTATGTCTCACCCACTCTGTGGTACTGGATCCTGGATCAGAACCTGATCCCCTATAGCCTGTTAATCAGTCAGGGACTTCCCCCAGGCTGGTGCTACCCCCCATTGTACCCTGTTGAAGGGACCTACCCCTGCATGCAACCTGAAGCCCCACCAAGGCTCTACTACTCCTACTCAACCCCTGCTATGGCCCTGGTCCCCCCAGAACAACTTAATGGCTACTTCCCCCCTTGGCTTTGACCCTCCATTTCTCTCCTAGTGCAAGTCCCACTCTCCCCCAGACAGCAATGGGTTGAGACCTATATCTGACAGTGCAACAAGGTCCTCTGCTCCCTTCACCTCTCCCCTGCTAACCTCCTTGTCAGCCTGGGACACCATAACATCTCCAGGACACTGGATACATGGGTGGACCACCTCTTAACCTTCTACAAGCAATATCAGCAGGACAAACTCCACAAGAACATCAGGAGGACCCTTGAAGTCAACTCTGACCTCCATGCCCTGATTGAGGAAATCCACACCAGCCTGAATCCCCACTGGCTTGAGGACCCCTTGGACCCTGCCCACTCCTTCCATGTACAGTGAGAAGAACCTGCCAGAGCACAAACAAGAGCCCTGGCCCCCATCCTCCACCAGCAGGAAGAGCTCAACACTGCATCCAACATCCTGAAGTCTGTCAGGGGACTACCCTTTCTGACCTCCACCCCTGCCCAACACTGACTCTCCTGACCTGTTTCTGCTTGCCCAAGGCTTGTTCAATGACTCTGGGGCATTCTACAGGTTTCCAGAGATCTCTGGAGACCCCCAGAACTCTCCATGATCCATTGTTGCATACTTTGGCTAACTCTGGTCACCTACACAGTCATTCCCACACCTCTGCCACTCCCTGATGTGCCACACTGAGCAGAGGAGATCCTTAGACTTATTCTCTTTGGATTCCCCTCTGCTAGGTGATTAGTCTACTATTTGTATTATCTATTACATATCTAATACACTTTGGATTCCCCTTTGCTAGCTGTGTGATTTAGCTGTTGCTTCTGGAGGTTGCCCTTACAGCAGAACAAGTCTCTTATCCTGGTCTGGAAGCCCCTCATAGCCTGCATGGAATCTCCAAGCCATGATTTGTCACCTCCCCACCAGGCTTAAGCACCTGCAGAATTCTATGTCTCAGCCAGCCAATCCAGATACTCCCTCAGAGGCCCCAGCTCTACAGGATGAGGCCTGGACTTGCCTGCTACACCTAAAGAACCAGGTGCAATTGACCCAATCTTCCCTCACACACCATATAACCAAACTCTCCACCTTCTGCCAAACCACTGCACTCATCTCCCAGTCTCTCCAGGCACTATTAGAGTGCCTGACTCCTACTTCCATGCCACCTCTGGCCATGGAAACACCCCCAGTGGCTCCTGTTGCCTTTTTAGCCACTCTAGTAGCTCCCTGAGCATGTATTCCCTGCCCCATGATCCCAGACACATATGATGGCAATTGTTCTGGCAGAGAGCATTTCCTCCAGTCCTGCCTCACATATATCCATCTCAGTAGGGACACTTTCAACTCCGATGCACTGAAAATAGCCTGGGTCTTGTCATATATGAAGATGGGGCATGCCTCCATCTATGCACTATGGGTGTATCAATGCCCCAGAGGTGTCAGGAGTTTTGTAGATTGGGCAGCCTTTGAAAAGGACTTCTGGGTGGAGTTCTTTCCAATTGACCCTGCCAATACTGTGGCCTTAGCACTATGTGACCAGGAGCAGTATGGGCAAGGGGAACAGATGCTGGACAAGTATATTGACTCCTTCCAGGCACTAGTTGAGCAAGCAGCCTACCCTGATGGCCTCCAACTGTGCCTCATGTTCCAGGATGGCTTGCACCCCATGCTACTGGAACACATCAACAACCTTGCCAAGGGCCACCTGGACAATGAGCAGATCACCTCCTGGTATAAGGTGGCCCAGGATCAGTGGCAGCTCATGGAGATTTGACAGGAACTACATTGTATGCACTTGACTCACTGCCCTGCCCTGTCTCCACTCTTCACTACCCTGCCCCTGCTTTCCTGGCACTGGCCTCTGCTCCGGCCAGCTCCATGTCATAACCCATACTGCCAGGCATTCCCATGGATGTCAAGACCACCCAACAGTGCTGTGCCACACTGCTGCTGTGCCAGAGATGCTAGAAACCCAGGCACTTTGCATGGCACTGCCCATTGGGTCTCAAGGTATATTACCTCTCTATGGTGGAGCAGGAGGGGCTCCTTCTGCAGCTGCTGTCTGCAAAGGACATGGCTGGAGACCCTTCACTGGACAAGCTGGCACCAGAGTTGACCCTGGAGGAGAGCAGCACTTGTGCCCCCCTCCTGGGTTTGGAGGAGGATTTTTAGTCAAGCAGTGGATGAGATATACACCTCTGTCACCAAGTACTAACCAGGTCATGTGTCTGTTGATAGAAAATGAAATTGCTTCCATTCATAGTAACAACCCTAAGACAACTGGACCTCAGTACCCCCCTCCAGACATACAAACACCAAGTCCAGACTCCAAGCTAGGCTGACCAATGCTGGGCAGACCTCATCCAGGCTGCCCTGCATGGGAATGCCAACTGCCCCAGCAGTATGTGGTAGCTGCAAGCCCCCCAGTGAAATCCCTGCACCTTAACATGGAAATTGAGACCATGGACACCCAGCAGGCCTGCGGAGTCATCACCCTCCTGGATAGTGGCACCACTGCCTGACCACACAGCCACTGTCCCAGCCTAATAAAGTGTTCAACATTGATGGAATGTCCAACAAGACTGGGGCCATCAACTCTGTAGTTGATCTTGTCCTCCACTACCAGAACCATGCAGAGTGGGCCATGTTTGCTGTCACCAGCCTAGGTAAGCAGGGCATGATCCTTGGATTCACCTGGCTTTGAAAGCACAGACTGGGCCTGGGGTGAGGTGACTATGAGCCAATGGCCCCAGAGGTGCACCACCTGTGCCACCAAGGTCAGGGAACAGCATTGGGCTGCAGTTCAAGAGCATGCAACCATTTGGGCTTGCCATGCAGGCCATCTCCCCTTGACAGATCTGGATCTTCTGGACCCCCTGACCTTGGTGTTCTCCTGTGGAGGGGCCCTCTACAAGGATGAATGGAGTGGTGGCAGGGCCCTGGAGGAGGATCTGTTAGGGGGGCTTTGTGGCTTGTGCAATCCAGAGTCCCCAGACAAAGTAGTGGAGACTGGAGATCAGATATATGCCACTACCCCACACCCCATGTCCTCTATCATGGAAATCTGGGCCAGACAGACCACCTCTCAGCAGCTGGCCCAGGCCTTTGCAGCTAACTCTATGCCCCAGGAGCTCTAGGACATTGTGCCTCCATATCTCCATGCATTTGAGGATGTGTTCTCCAAGGCCTCATTCAACTTGCTTCCAGAGTGCAAACAGTGAGACCATGCCATTGAATCAATACCAGACTTCAAGCCTGCTAGCTGTAAGGTCTACCCACTGGCACCAAAGGAGCAAGACAAACTCAATGCCTTCCTGCAGGAGAACTTAGCCTCCAGCAACATCCACCCCTCCAAATCCCCAATGGCCTCTCTGGTCTTCTTCATCAAGAAGAAGGACAGCTCCCTCTGACTGGTCCAGGACTACTGGGTGCTTAATGCCATGATGGTGAAGAACTGCTACCCCCTCCCTCTCATCTTGGAGCTCATCAACAATCTCCAGGGAGCATGGTATTTCACCAAATTGGATGTCCAGTGGGGCTACAACAATGTACAGATCCAGGAGGGAGACAAGTGGAAAGCTGCCTTGCAGACCAATTGGGGATTGTTCAAACCTCTCATCATGTTCTTTGGACTCACCAACAGCCCTGCCACCTTTCAGACAATGATGAACAACATCTTCTGGGACCTGATAGCAGAAGGCATAGTGTGTGTATACCTCAATGACATCCTCATTTACACTAAAATACTAGAGGAGCACTGCCAGGTCATGCACATCATCTTGGAATGCCTCCACCTTCACCAACTCTACCTCAAACCAGAGAAGTGTGAGTTTGAACAAACCTGGATTGAGTATCTTAGGCTGATCATCTTGCACAGAGCCATGGAGATGGACACAGTGAAGGTGGCAGGTGTGGTGGAGTGACTGGAGCCCAAGAACAAGAAGGAAGTGCAGGCCTTCTTAGGGTTCAACAACTTCTACCAGAGGTTCATCCAGGATTTCTCCCATCATGCCCAACTGCTATTCAACCTCACTGCTAAGGATGCCACCTGGAGATGGCAGCCCCTGGAGCAGATGGCTTTTGACAATCTCAAGTGCACTGTCACCTCTGGAGCTGTCCTTCTCTTTCTGGATGATGACTCTCCCTTCTGGGTAGAAGTCAACAGCTCCGACTTCATCACTGGGACTGTTCTATTGCAACAATCCTGGGAGGATGGAAAATGGCATCTGGTGGCCTTCTACTTGAAGAGTCTGAATGCAGTTGAGTGCAACTACAAGATCCATGACAAGGAGATACTTGCCATCATCTGGTCCTTTGAAGAATGGCAGCATTTCCTGGAGGGTGCACAGCATAAGTTTGAAGTCTGGACAGATCACAAGAACCTCAAGTATTTCTGGATGGCCAAGAAGCTTAATTGCTGACAGGCTCAGTGGTCCCTCTATTTAGCCAACTTTGACTTCTCATTGCACCACAGGCCAGGCCAGAGCATGGAGAAGCCAGACACCCTGTCCCTGAGAGCAGACCACAGTACCAGGGGAGATGACAACAGTAACATTGTGCTCCTCCAGCCCAAGTTGTTCACAATCTGAGCCATGGAAGGCCTAGCCATCAAGGGGGTGGAGGTAGAGATCCTGTGGGATATCCAGCAGGGCAGCTGGGACAGTCTGCAGGAGGAAGTGGTTGCTCAGGCAGCTGGGGTGCTCAAGTCCAGGTGCACCACCAGTGTCAAATCAGTCTGTATGGACAAATGGGCTATCTGTGACAGGCTCCTGACCTTCCTGGATTGCATCTACATGCCCAACAATCCAGAGCTCCATCAGAGGATCATAGAGCAGCACCACAACTCTCAGATTGCAGGACACCCTAGCTGGTGGAAAACATTAGAGCTGGTGTCCCAGAACTACTGGTGGCCCCAGATGTCCTGGTATATTGAGTCCTACACTAGTACATATGATCTCTGTCTCCAGACCAAGCCCCAGTGCTGCCTTCCCTCTGGCCAGCTGCACCCCCTGATTACCCCCATGGAGTGATGGAGTGTCACCTCAGTGAACTTCATCATAGAACTCCCTGACACCCATGGCTATGATGCCATCATGGTAGTGGTGGACCTCTATGGCAAGCAAGCACATTTCATCCCTACTCACACCACTTGCTCTGCCATGAGTGCTACTAACTTGTACTGGAGGAACATCTGGTAGTTGCATGGCCTCTCCAATGCCTATGTATCCAACTGGGGCTCACAATTTGTAGCGGACTTCACTTGGGAGCTCTACTGACTACTCAATGTGAAGCTGCACACCTCCACTACCTACCACCTGCAGTCCAATGGCCAGACTGAGTGCATGAACCAGGAGCTTGAGCAATACCTCCACCTCTTTTGCAATGAGCACCAGGACAACTGGGACAAGCTCCTCCCCAATGCTGAGTTCCAGTACAACAACCACATTCATGTGGCCACCCAATATTCACCCTTTTCCTGGACACCAGATGTCACCTGTGCATGGGCTTTGAACCCTGGGCCTGACCTTTGGAGAATGAGGCTGTAAATGAGTTCATGGACCAGATGAAGATTGCACAGGAGGAAGCCTGGCCAGTGCTAGCAAAGGCAAAGGATGACATGGCATGATACTATGACTGTGGAAGAACCCCAGTGCCCCAGTATAAGCCCAGAGACTGGGTCTACCTGGATGCCTCCAATATTATGACCACCTGGCTGTTAAAGCTCTTGCACCAACAATTAGGACCCTTCATGGTAGGATGGCAGGTGGCACCCCTAGCTCACTGACTCCAGCTCCCTGCAGGAATGCACCAGCTCCATCTGGTCTTCAACATGGTCAAACTAACTCTGGCCTCAGCAGACCCTATTCCAGGATGATACCCAACACCTCCACCTCCTCTGGTGGTGGTCAACAACAGCAAGGAGTACAAGGTGGAAGAGATCCTGGACAGCCATCTATTCTGGCAGGGACTACAGTACAAGGTGAAGTGGAAAGGCTATTGAATCAAAGATATTTCCTGGGAACCCCAGGAGAATGTGCATGCACCCAGACTGGTCAGGGAGTTCCACCAATGACATCTGGATGTGCCACAAGCTGTCAGAGGGATATATCCCCTCCCCACAGCAGACCAGGCAATCCAGAACTTTTTCTATCCTGCACATTGAGATGCCACACATTAGAGGGGGGGTGATGTTAGGGGACTACCCCTTCTAACCTCTGTCCCTGCCTGACACTGACTCTCCTTGCCTGTTTCCACTTCCCCAAGGCTTGTTCAATGACTCTGGGGTGTTCTACAGGTCTCCAGAGATCTCAGGAGACCCCTGGAACCTTCTGTGATCCATTGTTGCATACTTTGGCTAACTCTGGTCACCTACACAGTTGTTTCCACACCTCTGCCACCCCCTGATGTGCCACACCAAGCAGAGGAGATCCTTAGACTTGTTCTCTTTGGATTCCCCTCTGCTAGATGATCAGTCTACTATTTGTATTATCTATTACATATCTAATATTATCTATTACATATCTAATACACTTTGGATTACCCTCTGCTAGCTGCATGATTTAGCCATTGCTCCTGGAGGTCACCCTTACAAAGTTCCTCAACCCCACTGGAGGACTTTTCAATCAACCCACCACCCACACCTTGACTCTTTTCACTCACCCCAGGGCTAACACTGTTCCCAATGCCCCCTGCACTTAGGATCAGGCCACTGAACCTGAGCACTGCACCCAGAAGGCACCCCAACCCCTCCCCAATGATGACCTCATATCCACCCACACCCTCTCCTACATTGATGAACTGGGGAACCATGGTGAGGAACCTGCCCCTTGAGAAGGAGCCCAGCAGCTCCCCAGGGACCACCTTCCTCATCTCATTCTCCACCCTGCCCAGGGATATGCCCTGCCCCCTTGCAACAATGCTCTGGTCACCCTCCAACAACCCCCTGGCCCCAGAGCTGCAAGAGCCACCCTTCCCCCAACACTGCCCTGACCTGGCTTCCCTAACCAACCTGCCCACACCAATAATCTTGGACCACCAACCTCTGGAGGACCTCCCTGGGCCCCAGGACCCCCTCCAGTTACAGGACCAAACCCCAGTGGCAGACCCCCCAACAGCAGACCTCTGGGTGGATGGGGCCTGGCCATGGACAACTTCCCCCCCCCCTCCCAGCATGGAGGCAGGAACAACAATTATTGCTACTACTACAACACCAGACCCCCACCCCAGAACCAGAACAATCAGGACAACACCTGTGATGCTCTGGCCTGGGAAGGAAGACTTGACATCCAGAAACTGGAACCTTTCAATGGCCAAGACCATTGCAAGTGGTGGACCTTCCTGACACAATGTCTCATGATGTTTTAAGCTAAGCCTGTCACTTTTCAGCTTGAAAGCTCATGAGTAGCCTTTGCTGCCTAGTACCTGCAGGGTACTGCCTTCAACCACTATATGGTGCTGCTCCAGTTCAATCCTGATAACCTGGTACTCTCCAACTGGCCTGCCTTCACTCAGGAATTCTTTGGTAAGTTAGGAGTATTTGACACTGTAGCAGAGGTGGAAGAAAATGTGTATAACCTCTGGATGTGCAATAACAAATGCTTCACAACCTTCATTATCCAGTTTGAGTGGGCAGCCTATGAGACCAGCTGGAACTACAATGCCCTCTGGTTTGCCCTCCACCATGCCCTCCCACAACAGATCAAGGACATTCTCTGCCTCCCCCCCAAGCAGCCCATGTATGATGGCTACAAAGCACTTGTCACACAGATTGACCAACACTACTGGGAGGACCAGAGCAAAAACCAAGGTTCATGGAGCAACTGGAACACCCCTGGCAACCCTGGTTGGCAAGCCAGAGCAAGCAACAACAACTGGACCCCCACCTCCATGATGCCTGCTAACTCCACACCTCACATGCCCTTTGGACAAGGTCTGCCCACTGCAAACCACTCCCCTGGACCCCACCCTACCTCCCAACTCAACACTGCTGAGCCCTGCAAGGCCCTGAACCCTCTGGACCCCAACCCTGGCAATCCTCCAGACCTCAACAATAGCCTGAACCCCCTGACAATCAGGAAACCCTGGGTGCCAGCTGGATCAAAAGTAAACCCTGGATTGATGTTCTGATGGAAACATAGGAGCAGCAACAGAAGGAGGGAGCATGCATTATGTGCAGTGAGCAGGGCCACTTCATGATTGACTGCCCTAAATGCTAGGTTATGGGATGTGCTATCTGGACCATTGATGAGGATGACTGCAAGTACCAGTTTACAGAAAATGACCCTGCAGTTTAAACCCTGAAGGCACCACACATTGTGGATCAGACTCCTATGTCCTTCCTGCCCCAGCTAAAATTCCTCTGCACAACAGCAATCTCTCCCAGACACCCTCTCAGCAAATTACCCCTCACTTTCCACCCACTCCCTCAACCCCCATGCCACCCTCCCATTCTTCTGTGGCTCCACATCCTTGGGCTCCCTTAACTCTGGACCACTAACCCCCTGTCAACTGGTCAAACCCCACCCCTCTGCTTTGATTGGAACAGTTAAACACCTCCAAGACCTGCCCCCCACCATGTCCCACCCCTACCCAAAGTCTTGGAAGACTCTCCCAGCATTCCCCATAACTGGTACATAGGTCTGGGCTCTTCTGAGTGTAACCTTGATGGACCTGGCACTTCAGCTGGGCTCCCAGCATCTCTGCCTAGCTTGGGACCTCCACTGACAACACTTAGAAACTCTGGAGAAGCTTTTTAATGCCCCACCAAGTCCTGGGGTGCCCTCCAGCAATGCCCCACCGAGCTCCAGGACCCTTGGAACCAACATAGTGACACACCCCCCTGCCTCTGGATCCACTAGAGATGCAACTCCCCCAACAACCCCCTGCATTTCTCATTTTATATTCCTTATACAGTCTCAAAAGAGCACTTTAGGGCCATCAAGAAAAAATATAATACATGACTATAAGTACAAAATGAACAGTCAACACAATATGGTACAGCAAAAAGCCCAAGAAATCTACTCTGAGGTCCCCCTCACTGCTCCTCCCCTGGAACCCCCCTTCCTGCCTCCTCAATCCCCAGATCAATCTCTATCTGTGCCCTCACCACTGCCAGGACCTCTGCAAGCCTAGGCAATGCTTTCTCCACATCTGCTGCCACTTCCCACCATGACTCCAGGGCCACTGCATTCTGCCTCTGGTGCCCTGCCAGTAACCACCTCATCCTCACCACTCCCTGTGCCAACTCTGGAGGATGGTCCCTGGGAACCTGCATCAACCCATCCTGGATCAATGCAAATGCTGCAGAAGCCCCATCCAGGAGGACCAGGTGTTCCCATACCTAACCTGGATCCATCACATTAGCAAGGTCTGGAACAAGTAAGAAGATACTCACACAGTATTCTGGCATGCTCTGGGGCTGCCTTGCTCACCAACCACTCCTTTCATTGCCTGCTGGCCCCTGCCTCCACCTGGGACAGCCCACCTTCCTGCAAACTCTGCTGCCCCTCTGACTCCCCTGCAGGCCATGTTTCCAACTGCATCAGGCATTTCCACAACCCCTGCACCTCCAGAACTCACTCCACAGCCATCTGCACTGTGGTCTCCTGACCCTGCTGCACTGTGTCTCTATCTCACTGCACCATGTCCCTCTCCCTACAAACCAAGTCCCAATCCTCCCTCACCCTCCAGAGCTCCTTCTCCCACATTGCCAACATCCTCTCCAACCCCTCAACCTGGCAATGCAGAAACTGCTCCACAGCAGGGGGCACTGACCCAGAAACCTCCACCAGTTGCTCCAGTGAGACTCCCAAACCTGGAGAGTAGACATGAGGCCTGGGAAGGCTGGCCATTATTGCTTTGCCCTGGGGCCTCTTGCTGGGCCCAGCCTCCAAGGGTGGGGATGCCCTTCATTTCCCCTTGTCCTGCATGGCTAGAGCCTCCTCCCTATGCCCCTCCTGTGGTGGGCCTACCTCTTCCATTGACCTCTCATCCTCCAGAGGTGGAGATGCTCTTCACTTTTCCTTGCCCTGCACCTCCTCCCTTCACTCTCCCCACAGCAGACCTACCTTCCCCAACCTCCCACCACTCTCTGGTGGCCTGACCCTCTGCCCCTCACCCAACTGCCCCTTCACCCAACCCAGGTCCCACCCCTGCTCCACAGCAATCCAGGTAGTGCACCACTCTAGTGAAACTGAACACTTCTCATGCCTTGTATGGCATGGAAGATAAACCAACAAATCCTGATGGGACCCTGTGGTTGGCCCATTGAACTTGCATAACTCCCCCCACCAGGCACAAAGGATGCACTAGGAAAAGGGTTATGAAAGAATGGGGATGGAACATCTAATCAACTCATCAGGGCTTTGTTCTGACACCACTCCAGAGTTGGAGGACTCTGCACCCACCCAAGGGCCTCTGCAAACACTGCCAGCATTAGCATTGCCTGGGGAACCCCCTGCATCTCCAGAATGACTTGCACAAACCCTGGCCCCATATTGGATCTTGGGGGACAAACTGGAGATACTGGGGGGGGAGGGCAAGCAGCCCCCAACCCCTGTGCAAGGGAGGGAGCCCTGGAAGAGCCCACCACTGTGGCAGACAACTCTGACAAACCAGGTTAGTATAGCATCAGAGGTGGGGACTGCAGCACTTATGAGAACAATACATCAACTCCACCTACCAATGATCCCAGCAACAATCAAACCCTGCCTGACAATTCTCATACTCCAACCAGATGTTAATGCAGTTATCATCAGATGGGGGAGGAGTAGGGGACACTGACTCTGAAGATGAGGTTGGAAAAGACATAGGTAGACTTTTGGGAAGCCCTGGGGTATGTTCTGACGCCTTTATAAATGTTTGAGAATAGCTTCCTGATGGGCAGTGGCCTTGCTTCAACTTCATTGCTGCAGATTGATCAATATTGCTCCTGCTTTGATTCCCACACCCTGCCAATCTCCAGGTCCTGCCCTGTGCCTTGAGGGTCTCAACACTGAGGGGGGGTTGACATCATGACCCACTCTGGGACCTCTGGAGTCCCCCTTGCACCTCCAGAGCACCTGCCAATGCCTCCCCAAATTCCCCCAACCCCTGCTCACCCTCAGCACCCACCCCAGCAATCTCTGACATTCCCCAGCAAACTCCAGCAGCCCCAATGGACTCCAACCAAATTACTGCTGGCAATTCCAAGCTCTTGGGAACCCCCAATGTCTCTTCTGATGCCAGCCAACACTGCTGACTTGCTCCCTCAATCTACCAAACCGCTCCACAACTTTTCAATGACCACAGCACAACCTGAGTTCTCATCAGTTCCCATCATCCATGGTCTGCATTCCCATCAGTTCCCATCAGAAGACCACCATGGCCTGCCACCTGATCAGAACTGACACCTGGTGGCCCCATGTGTCTCTGTTTAGTCCTGCCATCACACCTGCAATCTCCAGAGAGGTCCCATAGCCAGTATATAAGTTATAAAACAGTATCTGTTATGGTAGCCTTCATATTACCTGAATTACTGTTTTGTCTTGTGTGTTTCTGTCTTGTTGTTCCATCTCATCAATTTCAAACTTATCAGTTCCAATCTTATCAGTTTCCTTTCTTGTCTCATCTCTGTCTCTATTTTCTAAGTTTTGTCTCATCTTGTTTCTATGAGGGTGACCTCCAGGAGCAATGGCTAAGTCATGCAGCTAGCAGAGATGAATCCAAAGTGTATTAGATATGTAACAGATAATACAAATAGTAGACTAATCATCTAGCAGAGGGGAATCCAAAGGGAACAAGTCCAAGGATCTCCTCTGCTCAGTGTGGTGCATCAGGGGGTGGCAGAGGCATGGGAACAACTGGATAGGTGACCAGAGTTAGCTGAAGTACACAACAATGGATCACAAAAAGTTCCAGGGGTCTCCTGAGATCTCTGGAGACCTGTAGAATGCTCCAGAGTCATTGAACAAGCCTCAGGGAAGGGGAAACAGGCTAGGAGAATCAGTGTTTGACAGGGGCAGAGGTTGGAGAAGGGGTAGTCCCCTGACATCACCCCCCCTCTAGCATGCAGCATCTCAATGCATGGGGTAGAAAGAATTCCAGATTGTCTGGTCTGCCAGGGGGAGGGGATATATCCCTCTGACTGCTCACAGCATATCTGGATGTTGTTGGTGGAAGTCCCTGACTAGTCTGGGTGCATGCATGTTCTCCCAGGGTTTTCAGGAAATGTCCTTGATTCCATAGCCTTTTCACTTCACCTTGTATTGTAGTCCCTGCTAAAACAGATGGCTATCCAGGATCTCTTCCACCTCATACTCCTTGCTGTTGTTGACCATCACTGGAGAGGGCAGAGACATCAGGCAATGTCCCAGGATAGGGTCTGCTGGGGCCAGAGTCAGTTTGACTATGTTGAAGACCAGATGGAGCTGGCACATTCCTGTGGGGAGCCAGAGTTGATAAGCTAGGGGCCCTACCTGTTGGTCCACTGTGAAGAGTCCTAATTGCCAGTGCAAAAGCTTCTTTGATGGCTGGGTGGTTGTGATGTCAGAGGTGTCCACATAGACTTAATCCCCAGGCTTGTACCAGGGCACTGGGGTTCTTCCATGGTTGTAGTACCATGCCATGTTGTCCTTCACCTTTGCCAGCACTGCCTGTGCCTCTTCCTGTGCAATCTTCATCCAGTCTACAAATTCATTTACTGCCTCATTCTCCAATGGTTGGGCCTGAGGTTCAAAGCCCATGTGCAGGTGACCTCCAGTGTCCAGGAAGAAGGGTGAATACTTGGTGGCTGTGTGAACATGGTTGTTGTACTGGAATTCAGCATCAGGGAGGAGCTTGTCCCAGTTGTCCTGGTGCTCATTGCAGAAGAGGCAGAGGTATTGTTTGAGCTCCTGGTTCACATGTTTGGTATGGCTGTCAGACTGCAGGTGGTAGGCCATGGAGGTGTGCATCTTCACATTGAGTAATTGGTAGAACTCTTGAGTGAAGTCCACCATGAATTGTGGGCTCCAGTCAGATACATAGGCATCAGAGAGGCCATGCAGCTTCCAGACATTCCTCCAGTATGAGTTGGCAGTGCCCATGATGGAGCAAGTGGTGTGAGTGGGAATGAAGTGTGCTTGCTTGCTGTAGAGGTCCACCACTACCATGATGACATTGTAGCCATGGGCATTGGGGAGTTCTACAATAAAGTCTACCAAGGCAATGCTCCACCACTCTGCAGGGATAGGCAGAGGATGCAGCTGGCTGGAGGGAAGGCAGTGTTGGGGCTTGGTCCAGAGACATAGATCACATGTACTAGTGTAGGATCCAATGTACTGGGACATTTGGGGCCACCAGTGATTCCAGGACACCAGTTCTAATATCTTCTGCCAGGCAGGGTGTCCTGCAATCTGGGAGTCATAGTGTTGCTCTATGATCCTCCAGTGGAGCTCTGGGTTGTTGGGCATGTAGATACAGTCCCAGAAGGTCAGGAGTCCATCATGGAGGGCCCATTTGTCTGCATGGATTGACTTGATGCTGGTGGTGCATCTGGACTTGAGTGGCCAGGCTGCCTGAGTGACCAGCTCTTCCTGCAATGATCCCAATTGCCCTGCCAAATGTCCTGGAGGATCTCCACCTCTGCTCCCTCAATGGCTAGGCCCTCCATGGCTCAGATCATGAACAACTTGGGCTGGAGGAGCACAATGTTGTGGTTGTCATCCCCCCTGGTACTGTGGTCTGCTCTCTGGGACAAGGCATCCAGCTTCCCCATGCTCCAGCTTGGCTTGTGGTGCAGTGAGAAGTCAAAGTTGGCTAAGTAGAGGGACCACTGGGCCTGTCAGCAATTAAGCTTCTTAGCCATCCAAAAGTACTCAAGGTTCTTGTGATCCATCCAGACTTCAAACTTATGCCATGCATCCTCCAGGAAATGCTGCCATTCTTCAAAGGACTGGATGATGGCAAGCATCTCCTTGTTGTGGATCTTGTAGTTGTGCTCAACCACATTCAGACTCTTTGAGTAGAAGGCCACCAGATGCCATTTTCCATTCTCCCAGGATTGTTGCAATAGAACAGCCCTGGTGGCAAAGTGGGAGCTGTCAGCTTCTACCCAGAAGGGAGAGTCATCATCTGTAAAGAGGAGGACAGGTCCAGAGGTGACAGTGCACTTGAGGTCATTGAAAGCCATCTGCTCTGGGGACTGCCATCTCCAGGCAGCATCTTTGGCAGTGAGGTCAAATAATGGTTGGGAATGGTGGAAGAAATCCTGGATGAACCTCCAGTAGAAGTTGGTGAACCCTAAGAAGGCCTGCACTTCCTTCTTGTTCTTGGGCTCAGGCCACTCTGCCACATCTGCCACCTTTACTGGATCCATCTCCATAGCTCCATGCAAAATGATCAACCCAAGATACTTGATCCAGGTTTGTTCAAACTCACACTTCTCTAGCTTGAGATAGAGTTGATGCAGGCAGAGGTGTTCCAAGACAATGTGCATAACCTGGCAGTGCTCCTCTAATGTTTTAGTGTAAATGAAGATGTCATTGAGGTATACACACACTATGCCTTCTGCTATCAGGTCTCAGAAGATGTTGTTCATCATTGTCAGGAAGGTGGTGGGGCTGTTGGTGAGTCCAAAGAACATAATGAGGGGTTCAAACAATCCCTGGTTAGTCCAGAAGGCAGCCTTCCACTCATCTCCCTCCTGGATCCATACATTGTTGTAGCCCCACTGGACATCCAATTTGGTGAAATACCATGCTTCCCAGAGATTGTTGATGAGCTCCAAGATGAGGGGAAGAGGGTAGCAGTTCTTCACTGTCATGGCATTGAGCACCCAGTAGTCCTGGACCAGCCAGAGGGAGCCATCTTTCTTGATGAAGAAGACTGGAGAGGCCATCAGGGATTTAGATGGGCAGATGCAACTGGAGGCTAGGTTCTTCTGTAGGAAAGCATCAAGTTTGTCTTGCTCCTTTGGCACCAGTGGGTAGACCTTACAGCTAGCATGCTTGGAGTCCAGTATTAACTCAATGGTGTGGTCCCACTGTTTGTGCTCTGGAGGTGAATTGAATGAGGCCTTGGAGAACATGTCCTCAAACACATGGAGATATGGAGGTACAATGTCCTGGAGCTCCCAGGGTGTGGAATTGGCTGCAAAGGCCTGGGCTAGTCACTGAAAGGTGGTCTGGCTGGCCTGGATCTCTGCAGTAGAGGGCAGGGAGCATAGGGTGGTGGCATATATCTGATCCCTGGTCTCCACAACTTTGTCTGGGGACTCCAGGTTGCACAAGCCACAAAACTCCCCTGACAGATCCTCTTCTGTGGTCCCACCACCACTCCAGTCATTCCCATAGGGGGCCTCTCCGTGAGGGAATGCCAGGGGTGGGAGGTCCAGGAGATCCAGATCTGTGAAGAGGAGATGGCCTACATGGCAAGCCCAAATGGCTGCATGCTCTCAAACTGCAGCCCAGCACTGTTTCCTGGCCTTGGTGGCACAGGTGGCACACCTCTGGGGACATCTGCTCATGGTCACCTCACCCCAGGCATAGTCTACTTTGGGGTTATGCTCCCAAAGCCAGGTGAATCCAAGGATCATGTCCTGCTTACCTAGGCTGGTGACAGCAAACATGGCCCATTTGGCATGATTCTGGTAGCAGAGGACAAGGTTGACCACAGAGCTGGTGGCCCCAGCCTTGTTGGGTGTTCTGTCAATGTTGAACACTGGAATGGGCTGAGACAGTGGCTGCATGGTCAGGTGGTGGCATTGGATGAACTCTGAGTCTAGGAACAACCCTGTGGCACCACTATCCAGGAGGGCAGTGACTCTGCAGGCCTGCTGGGTGTTTGTGGTCTCAATTTCCACATTGAGGTGCAGGGAGTTTGCCAAGGGCTTTGTGGCTACTATATACCACCAGGGGAGTTGGTGTTTCCAGGCAGGGCAGCCCCAGTGAGGTCTGCTCAGCATTGATGGGCCTGACTTGGAGTTTGGAGTTGGTGTTTGTATGTCTGGAGGGGAGTACTGAGGTTCTGTTGTCTTAGGATTGTCAATGTCAATGGAAGCCATTTTGTTTTCTATCAACAGACATGCAAACTGGTTAGTACTTGGCAACACAGGTATACATCTCATCTGCTGCTCAACTAAAAATCCTCCTCCAGGCCTGGGAGGGAGGCACAAGCACCACTCTCCTCTGGGATCAACTCTGGTGCCAGCCTGTCTGGTGAAGGGTCTCCAGCTGCATCCTTTGCAGCCAGCAGCTGCAAGAGAAGCTCCTTCTGCTCTGCCATGCAAAAGTAACACACCTTGAGACCCAATGGGCAGTGCCACACAAAATGCCTGGGTTTCTGGCATCTCCAGCATAGCAGCAGCATGGCACAGTGCTGTTGGGTAATATCAACATCCATGGAGATGCCTGGTGGTAAAGGTCATGGAGCAGAGCTGGCTGGAGCAGAGGTGGGTGCTGGGGAAACAGGGGTGGCATACCAGAGGGTGGAGACAGGGGCAGGGCAGTGAGTCAGGTGCATGTGATGTAGCTCCTGTTGAACCTTCATGAGCTGCCACTGATCCTGGGCCACTTTATACCAGGAGGTGATCTGCTCATTGTCCAGGTGGCCCTTAGCAAGGTTGTTGATGCATTCCAGTAGCACAGGGTACAAGCCATCCCAGAACATGAGGCACAGTTGGAGGCTGTCAGAGTAGGCTGCTTGCTTGACTAGTGCCCAGAAGGACTTAATATACTCATCCAGTGTCCATTTTCCTTGCCCATATTGCTGCCAGTTGTGTAGTGCTAAGGCTGCAGCCTTGGCAGGGTCAATCAGAAAGAACTCTGCCAAGAAGTCCTTTTCAAAGGCTGCCCAATCTGCAAAACTCCCAACACCTCTGGACATGTATACACCTATAGCACATAGGTGGAGGTGCACCCCATCTTCATCTATGACAAGACCCAGGCTATTTTCAGTGCATCCAAATCAAAGGTGTCCCTACTGAGATGGATGTAGGTGAGACAGGATTGGAGGAAATGCTCCCTGCTGGAGTGGTTGCTATCATAAGCATCTGGGAGTGTGGGGCAGGGAATGCATGCTCAGGGGGCTACCAGAGCCACCAGAGAGGCAATGAAAGCCACCAGAGGAGTCTCCACAGCTGGGATTTGCATGGAGGCAGGGGTCAGGTGCTCTAGTAGTGCCTGGAGGGACTGGGAGATGACTTCAGTGGTTTGGCAGAGGGTGGAGAGTCTGGTCATGTGGTGTGTGAGGGAGGATTGGGTTAATTTCACCTGGTTCTCTAGGTGTAGCAGGCAAGTCCAGGCCTTGTCCTGTGGGGCTGGGGCCTC